>JBBPBX010029054.1:0-20893 GCA_038048925.1 Garcialebias charrua | reverse complement strand
TTAAATTTGGTCATTTTAATAATCTGTATTTTTTTTACATTGACCAGAACCTTCAAAATAAATTCTCAGCCTGTAGTGAAACTTGTTTCAGTGTCTCACCGCCACCAGCTGGTGAGAGGCGCGTGACGTCAATTTGAACCCCGCCCACTGGAACCGGTGCTGAAAGCATAATGGAAACACAACGTGTAGTGTACTGGGCCGAGTAAAACCATGTTGTACCGGTACTAAAGGTACAAATGGAAAAGGGGCAATAGAAAGGCGCTATATAAGTACAGACCATAATACTTTTACAGCTTTTTGTTATCTTGTGCCACTTTTTTATATATTTTGCTAAGGTTATAATTACCTTATTTATTCCTGAAATTGGTTTAACCTTTTAATTTAAACATTTGATAATTATGATAAAATTACTGTGTAGAGTTGTGAATAAAATAATATTCAACGTAGTGACTGAACTTTCTCAGAATTGAGGTTGTGTGTTGATTGATGGTATAATAATTGTGATTGTGAAATACTGTATGCTGTTAGACTAAAATACATCAGCCATTAAATACAGACATGTAGCTTTTGTTAATTTTTATCTTTATTTTGGGGGAATACTCTTGAAATAACTGTGCTGATTATGTTTATACTGAGCTAATGTGGCTGTTAAAGATCTACGGTTGGGCTTGGTGAGGTCGTGCTACTTTTCCTCTGCAGGATCTTCCACAGGAGCGCAGGCTGCCAGCCATGTCGGTCTTACTGTATTGACTCACTCCTCTGGCTGATAGGATGCACTGCAGCACCCGATCATTCAAATCACTTAAATGGAACACTCTTCTGCGTGATTGTTACTCAACCCTGGGGGGAGATTCACTTTATGTGGGACATTTAGCTAACTCAATAGACTTGTGCTAATGTCTCTTTGCTTTGGATGGAGGGCAAGTGCTGGCTTTTGGTTTGTTGACGTTTCACATTTGCCTGCTGAGGCAGAATCAACCATGTTGAAATCTATATCAATCTCTTAATTGCAGACTAATGGATTTTTTTTTCTGCCAGCATGTTTTCAGACATAGGACTGCAGGTTTTTCTAATTTGAATGGCTTTGTGTCTGAACATTCACTGTTACTATACTATACTATTGGTTTAGGGACAACTAAAATTTTGAAGCTCAGAATCGATAATCTACAATCCTTATCATATTTCCCTTTTTGTGGTTGCTGCTGAAAGATGAAGGCAGACAATTATGTATTTTACCAAAATATCTCGTGACCTGCTGGACAAATGTACGGTAACTGAAACCATCAGAGAGGAATCAATGAATGATCATTTCCAACTGACAAACATTTGGAGTCATCATGATTCAAGATGGCTGCCCCTGCTATCTGACCTCTAAAAGCCCCAAAATGGCTACAACTAACAATACTAGTCAATTTTAGTCCGTTTTACTAACATACAATTTGGTGCAGAAGCATTTAAATTAAATTCCATTCAATTTATTTCTATAGTACCAAGTCCCAACAGAAGTCATCTCAGGTCACTGAACAGAAACATTCACATGCATTAAAAAAAGAAAGTAAAAGTTCTCTATCTAAGGAAGCAGCAGATTGAGTTGAATCTTCACTTCATCACAGTCTCCCATCACAAAGGAGACAGTGGAAAGAAAAAACTCCCTTTTAACAGGAAGAAACCTCCAACAGAACCAGGCTCAGGACAAGCGACCATCTGCTTCGACCAGCTGGGTTTGAGAGGACAGGAAGGAGAAACGGACAAACACAATAACAGGTCCAGATGTACTTTCTATAGGAGGAAAGACAAAAAAACATGTTAAGATATAAATAATTATAAATACCTGCAGCCTGAGAGTGAAGTGGCCGAGAGTGATTTCTAAATCCTCCTCTGAGTGCTAAGAGAAGGTCTTGCTTTAAAATGTGTTCATTACATGTTTACAGCTAAATCTGGCTGTTAGCTAAACAAAAAACAAAAAACAAAAAAAAAGTTCATAACCTATTGAACAGATTTTAACGTTTAGGAAATAATTGGTTACTGTATCTCTAACCCTGATTAACTTTTAGAGCCAACAGCATTTCAGATGGCTGCAACAGACAGCTGACAGCAAAAGTAACTGTAGTTCAGTCAGTTTTACAGATACTAAGTCAAGATGTGACACGGTTATGGCTGCAAGTCCTTTACAACACATCCTTGGATGTATGTCTACAACTGAATAACTTCGTCATTCCAATACAAGATGGCTGCCACAACAAACTGACCTTGGCTAACACAAATGATCTATAAATCAGTCCGTCAGAATTTGTTTTATTAGTAGCTGAAAGTAATTTAAAAGAAACACACTAAGATATCTTCTAATGTTGAGATGTTATTGAGAGGTTAACACTGTGAAATGAGGGTGTTTATTTAAAAGCCTTCACATGCGTAGCCATCAGCCACGTAAACGCTGTCAGAACAATCCTCCTGCTACCATGCACGGCTCTCCTCCAGGGTGAATAATGGATGACAGAAACCTCTGAATCCATGAGCAAGTGGTCTTTTTTCACATCTCAGTGCACACATCCTGTGATGCACTGTCCATTCCCCTCATTCTCTGCTACACAAAGTTTCAGTGCACTTTGTGTGTGTGCATGTGTGAGTGACATCCCAACACAAGATGGTTCAACCCTTCAACCCATCGACCCCCTAGTAACATTTTAGATCTGAATAATTAAAAACATTATCAACACTTGAACGTTAAACCCCAAACTTTGTGAAACGTGGCTTTTCTGTCTCAGACATGAATAATTGACTTGTTTGTGGACGGTGCAGCCTGGATCTGCTGTCACTCACTGCATGAGGGCCTGTGTGTGTTTTTGTATTGTTGCAGAGCAGATTAACAGAAGAGATTTTAAAAAATGTTTCCTTTATGACCTGATTAATATGAATTATCTTTTTGAAAGAATGCATCTCGCTCATTGTTTTGAACTAAAAATCATCTTATGTTGGGTGGTACGGTGTGTCAGTTGGTAGAGCTGTTGCCTCTCAGCAAGAAGGTTGCCGGTTCAAATCCCATTCCATCCATCCATCCATCCATCCATCCATCCATCCATCCATCCATCCAGGGGACACTCTGGACCAGGGGTCACCAACCTTTTTGAAACTGAGAGCTACTTCGTGGGTATGGAGTCATACAAAGGGCACCAGTTTGATAAATTCTTCGGAAATAATAAAGCATAAATTGAAAAAAATGTATAATAAACATATTTTTAAGACAGACATTTTAAAATATATATAAATACAAAAAAGAATAACAACTGAATAAAATGAAATTTTAAATGCAGCTTAGTAGTGAGTTGTGCTATTTTTAGAACAGGTCCGAGGCACCCCAAATGGTCCTTGGGGGCACCCGGGTGCCCGCGGGCACCTTGTTGGTGACCCCTGCATCTGGACACACTTGTTATGGACCTGTGGCCTTTAGTGAGAATCAGAAACCTTCAGTCTGTCATTTTCTTTCCACATTGTCATTTGGTGCTCTGAAGTCACAGTTAAATACACGCGCCTGTAAAAGAGGAGGAATTTTCATTTCATTTTCCTGCACAATTTAAAAACAACTGTGTCTATAGGATTCAGTGATGTGTGCCAAATGACCCTTGAACTGGTAAAACGTCTTCCTCGTTGGTACCGAAAACTTTCTGTACTGTGGACTGCTGTGAGTTGTGTACACTTTGTGTATCTGTGCTCTGGTGTTGTGCGTCTGCGCGCGTGTGTTGTTGCAGGACGGTTCCCCAGGTGCAGCCTGTGCTGCAGTCACTGAGGAGGCCTTGTAGTCATTTGCTGCCTGCTCTGCATTCAGCCCCAGCCAGGCCAAGAGGGGACAGACCCCCGCAGCTCTATACTATACTGCACCCCCCCCCCCCCCACACACACACACACATACACACACAGACACGTGCACACAAACACATGGGAGGTGTTTTCATTCGGCACACAAACCAAAGCAAAGGCTCATGGGCCATCATCACTCCTTGCTCTGCTCGTGCCTCCATCATGGCCTCCAGTGTTTTCTTGTTCTTGTGCTGAGTTTGTTTCTGAATCTGTGCGTGAGCAGCGTCAAACTGGACTCATCTCTGAAGGTTAACACCTCTGGCTTTGTGCTGGGCCAGCTCAGACATTTGACACTTTCTTTCATGTTTGTTGACATTTGAAATGTGTGTTGGAGTTATTTCTTCGCTCCCACACCCCGAGACAGAGCCAGGAGCATGAAGATCAAGCTGTGCTATGTTGGCTTAATAGGCTGTGTATAATGACCTTTACAGAGTCATCATCATTATGCTGAACATTTCTACAAGGCCCCATCCACACAGCGATAGTTTGTTGTGACTACATACATTTTTTTATTGTTTCATCCATTTGCTAACATGAAAAATGTGTTTAGGAGTCCCTGAATTAAGTTTCTCACTGGTTTCTAATGATAGAAAACCCCTGCTTCCAGATGTTTCAGCTATCCAAATCGGATGTCCTTAATGTTCAGCTGAATTCACAGGCTGGAAGAAGAAAAAGACTGAAGTGACTCTGAACACTGCTGCGGTGAGGTCACATGACCGAGAGGAGAGATGTCTCTCTTATTTAAAGAGGGACTAAACTCAAAATTAACTTTTTTTAGCTGATAAACAATGCGTTTAAAATGTTTTATAGCACTATGTCTGTGTTAATCGTCATATATTTGTGCATATTAGTTTAAATTGGCAATATTTGGTCTAAAAACGTGTTTACGGTAATCCTATGGGTTGAACATAGGTATTGCACCTTAATTTTCTTATTGGTCAAGGACTGTTCACTCTGACGTGTCTTGTACACTCTGACGTCACAAAAGTGGTTCAAGCAGAGCCACTCCCCTGCAGAGATGGAAGGTCCTCGCTGCAGTTCATACCTTATATGGAAGTGGTACATTGCACTCCGGAACAGCTCTGCAGCAGAGCGTATTATAGTTCTTGGAATTGCACTAGTTATTAGCCTGGCCCTCGCCTTCCTACGCAGCTCCGCTCAATTCTATTTTCCCTTCACTGCTCCGTCTGGGACTTCTCCCATAGACAAGGATTTCGCTGGCAGATTTTTGACCGGACCAATCAGAGAACAGAAGGCGGAGTTTCCAGACCAATCAGAGAACAGAAGGCGGAGTTTTGAACGACGTCGACTGACGTCGTCAGTTTGCCCTGCTTAAAATGGCTGCTGGCACGAAGGAATTTACAAGAAGACACGGTAAAAAGCTATTATTTCTTTGCTGAGAAAAATATATATTTCTTAGCTGACATTATAGCAAAAGGGTTCCTGAGCTTAACAGTTCCTTAATCAATTCACAAAATGGTCAAATCTGCTAGATTTAAATTGTTTCGGTTAGAATTTTTCAAAACAGCCTCGGGGGCGCTACGAAAATAAATTATAAAAAATCGAATTGTATCTCAAATGTTTCATCCAGGCCAACAGTTAATAAATTAAAGACATATAATTACACACTGGTAGCAGAAAAAATATCCACCGAGGGGTTTCTGAGCTGTTTATCTGAACAGTTAGCCTGCTCCGTGTCCACTCATGTGGACCCCCTGCTCCGCGCAACATACGTCACGGCCAAACGTTAACGATTGGGTAAAATCAGATCCAATGGTTTTGTTCCTCAGCAGAGGCCACGCCTCCAGCAAGAATTGGTTCTCTATAGGAGAAACTCCAGACCCTAGTACGAAGCAAAGTGAAGGACAAGGGTCTGGTTTTAACCAGGCTACTAGTTATTTGTGTATTTTAACTTATTTATTTTAAGAATACTTTTCACTTCATCGAAACTATTTGGTTGTATTTGTTTTCTTATTGTGCGATGGACGAGTGATGCATGAATGCCAAGATGGGGCAGTGGTGTAGCGGGTTGGGGATCCGACAGACCCAGGTTTGATCCCCGGTCACGGCATACCTTGTATTATTTTCATTTTTTTTAAAGCCTTTTGTTTTGGATAGATCGGGTGAGAATAGATAAATACATCTACATAATTATTCTTTGTTGTTGCTTGCTGTAAGTTGTTTGCTAGAATTTTAGTTTGTTTTAGTTTGTTGCTAGAGGGGGCGTGAACGCAGCACAACCACCCACCTCCTCCCCTCCATGTCTCTCGACACACCCATTTTCATGAAGTTTTTGAATCTGGTCTGGGGGCGGAGCTACCGTTTCACAGTGGGGTAAGTCCCTCTTTAAGTTGAGAAACAAGAAACTATGGATGACATTAGAAGGCATAATTCGGGCATAACTGCTAAAACTTCGACTTCCTCCTCCTTCTCTTCATGCTCTGCAGTTCCACCACCTGCCGTTAAATTGGGTCACATATGGAGACGTCAGCTCCAAAGTCTTACTGAAAGGTGCACTGAATGAGATTTCTTGATCAAATCATAATGAGACTCATACTTTTGTTGCTTAAGTTTTGATCGCTCCAGAAATACGTGCAGTCTTCTCTTAAAGTGTCTATCCAAACTCAGTGTGGTCGTCTCCACGGCTCTGAAGGACACTGCAGCTGGCTCTTGACTTGAGAGGTCAGGTGCTGAGACAGGTTTTCAGTTATCCAGGAGATAGAAAACAAAAACAAAACAAACAAACAATAAAAGTAACTAAACCAAAAAAAGTTACTAAACATACATTCTGTAATTTAGGATGTTTTGGTTCCCCAAGGAAAACTGGAAAGTGTGAAGTTGAAACTTTAAACGACAGAAGATAATCTGTTGATGCAGATTCGATTCACCCCCTCCCACCTGAGGGTCTCCATTTGCCTGGCTCACAGAGAGGTCACATGCATGAAGGTGTCATTCAGAGGGAACCAACTGCATGGTTCAGAAATCTAAACGCGGAGACCTCCTCCTTTATTTCAAGTTTTTTCAGGCAGACCCCTGACAAGGGTTACTCTTCTATCAATTTTACTGTGGCTCGAACTGCAACATGTGTGTCCCCACCACAAATTTATATCAAAACGACTGGCTCGGTGTCATGATGTGTGCTGTTACTTTTGTTGGCATTTCGAGTTGCCATGGCAACGTAATTCGCCAATAAAATACAATTTTTTAATTGAGAAACACTGACAGAACTATGAACAGCCTCTAAAGGCCCCTTCATAGTTCTGCGTTCGGCCGTACACCGCTCTACGCCGTCCGTCCGCCGTCCGTGCGCAGAGGCACAAGCGTACCCCGTACGCGCCAAGCTCAAATTTTACTAGCGCAAGCGCGTTGTCTCACAATAAACTGCCTGGCGCCGGACTGTTTTGTATGCGACACAAATGTATTAAATTCCCCTTCTTCATCCCTGATCTGGACTTTTCTTTTGTTTTTTTGCCAAAAGTCAAGTGATCGCTTCCTCCTCCGCTGACTCCATGACTGAAATGATGAGGAAATTAATGAATTTGTCACAAGCGAATTAAACTCGGGTCCAACGTGGCTGCGCGAGGTTCTGCAGATTTCCTGGTGGGCTGTGGGCTGCAGGACCAGCGCTCCCTGTTTTTTTTTTTTTTTAGAACTTTTTAATAAGATATAAACACAGAACACCGCTGCGGCTGAAGCTGTGTGAAGTGCCGGCTCGCCTTTTTTTCTCCCCCCGACCTGTCAATCAATTCAGTAGGCGTGTCAGCAAATGACCAATCAGCGAACGCTCAGCGCTGTGGCTGCTCAAATAACGTCAAGAATTTGGCGCGAAAACGCGAGAATGAACGCGAGAACGAATGCAGAGCTGTGCGGGTGAACGCGCACGCACAGAACGCGCGCGTAGAGCGGCGTACTGCCGAACGCAGAGCCATGGGGGGGGGGCTTAACTGTCACAGTGAGGTCACATGACCAAGAGGGGAGGTCTCTGAACAAAACACTTTTGGAGCCATTTTGGTTCAAGATAGCTGCCACAGCTACCTCAGAAAACCCCAAATTGACTATAACTCAGTCATTCTTTGACATATTGAGCTGAAGTTTGTTACGGTCATAGCTGAGAGTGACTTGTTATACATTTCTGATGCAAATTAAAAATCCAAGATGGCCACCTTAGGTAAAAAGGAAAAAAATATGATAACTCAGCTATTTAAAAAGATATTCAGCTGAAATTTGGTTTACTAGTAGCTGAGAACAATCTCGAATAGAGTTTGATTGCAAATAAAAAATCCAAGATGACCATCTACGCTCCTTCTTCTTCTTCTTCTTTTGGCTTTCCCTCTTCAGGGGTCTCCACAGCGAGTCATCCTCAACCACCTCACTCTGTCCTCTGCATCCTCTGTCCTCACTCCAACTACCTTCATGTCCTCTCTAACTGCATCCATATATCTCCTCTTTGTCCTTCCTCTTTGTCCAATATACCCACTGTCCCTCCTTTGGACATGTCCAAACTACTGTCCCTCCTCTTGACATGTCCAAACCATCTCAGTCTGGTCTCTCTAACTTTATCTCCCAGTTGTTCAACATGTGCTGTACCTCTGATGATCTCATTCCTGATCTTATCCATCCTTGTCACTCCTAAGGAGAACCTCAGCATATTCAGCATTGCAACTTCCAGTTCTGTCTCTTGTCATTTTGTCCATATCTCTGTCTCCAGACCATACAACATAGCTGTTCCCTTTCAGTCTGGTCTCTCGGTGCAACATACTTGCTATGGGATTTGCGCCCCCGCGATTACCTGAAAGAATGTACTCACGCCTTTACGGCAGGGGCGTCAACGCCGCACCAGAGGCCCGCCCTCTGGGTACTTAAGCGGCTGACGCCCATCCATCTTTCTCTTTTTTGCCCTTCACCTCGCTAAACCTGAACTACCTCTTCACGGGACTTCTCTGCTGCTTCATCGCTCAACTTGAGGTGAGCTTGCTCCCTACACAGAGCGCACAGAAAATTATTCCTGCATATTGCCGGACTAGTGAAAGCTAGTCCGGCACATTTTCTCTTAACCCCGAAGTATTTTTCTCCTCTCTCTAAAGATTGCTTCGCTCGACGGCGCTAACTACGCCACAAGAAAAAAGCTACCTTGCTAACTCCTAGCGAGCTAGCAAGCGAAAGCGACGCGACGGAGGAGACATTTCAAGAAAAAAGAAAAATGATTCTGGAAGGACTTGCTCGCCTCATCTCAGACATGCCTCCGGAGAAAGGAAAGCGAAAGACAAAACTTCAGAGAAAAACCAGCGGGACGGCGAGCCCAAATTCACGCGCCTGTCCCAGTGGATGCGGCTTCTCACTCGCGGAAACGGACACCCATGAGGCCTGTCCAGTCTGCCTGGGAATGCTACATGCAAAAACAGCACTGGATACGCCAGATTCTTGCCCACACTGCAGCCTAATGTTGGATGCGGTGCTGCGGCACCAGGTTGACCTCGTCGCCAAAGCCATGGGCGCTTCAGCAGTACCAGTGGATGCGGACACCACAGAGCCCCTCACTCCCACGCCGGAGCTCGAAAGCATGGCTCTACATGACAGCACACGAGTCGAATGGGGCGACAGCCCTGACGTGCTGGCTGCTATGGTGGACTTAACAGTCGAGTTCGATACCCGAGGTATGATGAAGGAGGACGAGATCTCGATTTCAGCCTCGGGCGAATTTTCAACTGAGGACGCAGACGTCGAACTGGAGGATCAGAGAGAAGATCTCTCCCAGACCCCGGTACCTGTGCTTCCAGAAACTGACTTTTCCATCCCTGCTCTGTTCGAACTGTGCCACAGAGCAGAGGACGCGTTGCACATCACATGGCCCGAACCTCCGCCTCACCAACAGGTCACGAGGCTGGCAGGAAACTATTTTTACTCCAAGCAGCAGGCCGCTACGAGGCAACGGATGCCCGTGTTCCCAGACTTCCTCACAGAACTAACTCGCACCTGGGCTCAGCCGAGAGCCCCTATGCTCCTCCCCCTCTCATAGTTCCTCGATGTGGACAGGATGGATGAAGTGGGAATAGCTAACGTGCCTCAGATTGAGGACACACTAGCTTCTCACCTGGCTCCTAAGTCATCCGGAACAAAACCAACTCTCCCCAGCAAGGCTTGTCGAGCTTCAGCGTCTCTACTCGAGAAGTGCTACAGAGCTCAGGGACTCGCGGTGCGCGCCATGAACGCATCCGCGTTGATGCAGGTTTACCTAGCGGAAAAACTCCAACAGCTGCAGGTAACAACAGACAAGCAGGCTGTCGCAGACTTGCTGGATGAAGTCCGCAGGGCAACAGACTTTGTACTCCACATGATGGGGACAGCCGCTGTTGCTCAAGGCAGAGGCATGGCGGAAGTGGTTATCGCGATTCGCCACCTGTGGATGACTTTAACGGATCTCCCTAAGGGACAAAAGGTGCCTTTTCTCCACCACTCGATAGAGCCGATGGGATTGCTTGGGAAAGCTTTGGATCGAATTCAGACCAAGTTGGACCAAAGGCGTACACAGGCTGAAGCTCTCCGGGTGGGCATTCTCAGGAGAAGCTTCGTCCCACCAAGGGAGTCTGCTGGAGGCAGACCTGCATAACCTCGACACCACTCGGTAACGCGTGCCCCACCACAAAAGCGGCCAGCATACGAGGAGGAGCCCCGATGGAGAACCCCGCTTGACCAACCTCGCACAGAGCACGCATGGAGCAAAACAGGTTTGTTCCCCGCCAGGCGGTCAAACACAGGGCCTCCTCGGCGAACAGGGACACCCGACAGAAACGTGCCTGATGAACCAGGTCCACGTTCCCACATTACACGATCACCCGCCCACGTGTTATTGGGAATGATCCATTCATGTCCAGACTTTACTTGTAACACGGTACAAAGCTGGTAAATCGGTCGCATGCACAAATCATGCTCTCCCTGCTGTGAGTGACATAAAATCATGTACGTCATTGCACATAAGCACAAATACAACTCATAAAACAGTTCCTCTCTGTTTTATTGACTCTCAAAAAAAAACACAAATTCCTTCAAGCAGAACAGGTCCCTCTGGCCTGCCAGCCGTCATAAAGGGAGGGGGCCATTTCCCCCTCCTCTCTCACGGCCCACGGGGTGTTAGTTTAATCAATAAGCCCCAGTAGGGTGCCTCTGGTTCGTTTACAGTAAACAGACACAGATACGTCTGCAAGAAGCCCCCACACCCCTCACGGAGACAGGTGAGGAGGGTCACGTGCTCAAGTCTCTGCTCCATTGTGAATAGCGGGGCAGCCAATACACTAACTAGGCAAGCACGTGATATGTCCGCGCCTCAGGGAGGCATGCCGACAGAGTCTAATGATGGGAGGGGGGCACGTCAGATGCCCACAGGTAGCCACAGGCTTCACATCTTCACAGTAGCAATTGTGTTCATGCTGCTATGTGTGTGAAAGGATCAGAGTTGAATCAGATCTCTCTTCCTGTTTTTCGAAGAGAACTGTGATCTCTATCACCAAATAATCTAAAGTATGCCAAACTCAAAGGAGCATCTCCACATTCGCATGTTACAACTGCCCCTTTATTATTAATGAGGGACACGCAATGTCCAAGTAGTGATCAGACAGCACATGACCTTCCTCTCTTTGCTGATCCAGCTCTGCTCTCAAACGGAGTTCTTCCAACGGGTGAAACACAGACCCCAGTCGGTTTGTCTGGTTCTGACGCCCGGTTAAAGCAAAGGACCAGTAAACTGGACCAGTCCAGAAAACAGATCGGAGTCAGGAGGTCTGCTCGTTTACAAAACTCGCAGTCTCCTAGTCCCATGACTCCAAACTTGGAGGGGGAAAATAAACTTTCTGCTCCGATTCTATCTGATAAGGATGACAGGTTGCATCTGCCCTCGATTACCTTCGATCAGAGCAGCCTGGTCGCACATCGGCAAGGAGGCCCTCTTCCCAATTTGGTTGAATCCCAAGGGTTCACAACCTCTAGGAACCTTGGGAGGAGAATAGGATGCACCAACTGCTCTTCTTCAGGGTCAAAATACATCACCAGAAGAGGCAGCCCAGCCACATGGGCCAGGAACTGTCAAAAATTCCAGCTTGTTGGCAGAAAAGAACAAGCTTATGGCGTTGGGCCTGCCGGAGAATGTGGTAAAGACCATACAAAATGCCCGTGCCGGGTCAACACAGTCTCTATACGCACAAAAGTGGCGTATTTTTGAAGCCTGGTGCTCAGAAAGAAATATTATTTCTTATGCATACGACTTGGCTCAGCTCCTGACTTTCCTTCAGGACCTACTGGAAAAAGGTTGTTCTTACTCAACGATTAAAGTTTTCCTATCAGCCATTTCAGCCTGTCACAAAGGTTGGGGACACAGGACACCTGGATCATATCCAATCATAGTAAGGTTTATGAAAGGTGTGCTTCAGACTAAACCACCCAGCAGAATTCTGACCCCTAGTTGGGATCTGGGCCTGGTCTTGGGGGCTGTCTGTGACCCCCCATTTGAGCCACTGAGCAAGGTTAAGATAGATTTGTTATCTTATAAAACTGCTCTACTCCTGGCACTTTGCTCGAAGAAGCGTGTGGATGACCTCCATGCATTGTCTGTACACCCAATGTGTATCAGATTCGCCCCTGACGGGTCAAAGGTCACATTAAGGCCTAATCCCACATACACTCCCAAGGTCTTGACTTTGAACTACAGGAGTCTAGACTTTGACCTCGCCTCTTTCCCACCTGCTCCTGTGCTCACTCAGGAACAGGAAAGGATGAAGGCTCTCTGCCCCGTGAGGGCTTCACACACTTACATGCAGAGAACAGCCAAATGGAGAAAAACAAACCAACTGTTTGTCTGCTTTGCAGCACCTGCTACTGGAAAGGCCCTATCAAAACAACGCCTTTCACATTGTGTAACTGAGGCCATTAAAAGGGCGTACAGTAGCAAAGGTCAACAGGTGCCCTCTGGGGTGCACGCTCACTCCACTCGGGGCTTGGCCACCTCCTGGCCATTGTTCAAGGGCGTACTAGTTGCAGACATCTACGCCACTGCGAACTGGAGCTCTTTAAACACGTTTGCAAAGCATTACAGTTTGGATGTTACTGCGTGTGACGTCACTCGGGCTGTCCTTTCTAACACACAGTAGAAAGCGACCTTGAGATGCCTATTGAATAAAGGTGGACGTTCACACTAACATGCATTTTACTGAGCATTTCAAGGGCGTGAATGGATTACGTTCCCATAGCAAGTATGTTGCACCGAGAGACCAGACTGAAAGGGAACTGAAAGTTATGCACCATAACTCATGTTCCCTGAAGGAAGGGAACGAGGTGCAACATATCTGGCCCTTTCAATGCTGAAAGCTCGGTGAAGTGCAATTTTGGAGAAAGATGGATGGGCGTCAGCCGCTTAAGTACCCAGAGGGCGGGGCCTCTGTGCGGCGTTGACGCCCCTGCCGTAAAGGCGTGAGTATATTCCTTCAGGTAATCGCGTGGGGGCGCAATTCCCATAGCAAGTATGTTGCACCTCGTTCCCTTCCTTCAGGGAACATGAGTTATGGTGCATAACTTTCAGGTCTCACCACTGTCTTGTAAACTTTTCCTTTGACCTTTGCTGACACCTTTTTGTCACAAATCACTCCTGAAACTTTTCTCCATCCACTCCATCCTGCCTGGACTCTCTTTTTCACCTCTTTACCACATTTCCCATTTTCCTGGACAGTGGACCCCAAGTACTTGAAGTCCTGCACCTTTGTGACCTCTGCTCCTTGTAGCCTCACTGTTCCACCAGCCTCCCTCTCATTCACACACATGTACTCTGTCTTACTACGGCTGACTTTCATTCCTCTTCTTTCAAGTGCATACCTCCACCTCTCCAAGTTCTCTTCCACCTGTTCCCTGTTCTCACCACAGATCACAATGTCATCTGCAAACATCATAGTCCATTAGGATTCCTGCCTGACCTCATCTGTCCATCACCAGAGCAAACAAGAAGGGTCTCAGCCGATCCTTGATGCACTCCCACCTCCTCCACCTTGAAGCTATCTGTCACTCCTACAGCACATCTCACCACTGTCCTGCTGTCCTCATACATGTCCTGCTGTCTTCATACATGTCCTGCTGTCCAGTGCTTTAAGTGGAAAAAAATAAGTGCCGGTACCCTCCCTTATCTCTTCAGACAGGCTTTTGGTTAATTTTGTACATTGATTTTAGAGTTTGTTATGTTTTACCTTTTTGTATAGTACTTCTGTGATTTTAAGATTTTATTTTTCCTTTTGTAAAGCACTACAGTATGTGACTCTCATGTCTGTGAAATGTGCTATATAAATAAAACATACTTACTAAAAGTAAAAACTCATTTCTTAAATATGCTGGTGAAGATGTTTTGCCAGAAATTTTGAATAAAGTAGAAGCCATTTCCTGCATTCTGGTGTATTTTAACAAGTTGTTAAACATCTATGTTTACCTACATGTAAACACTTGATTCAATAACTATTTTAGAGACATCTAACAAAATAAAGTCAGGTCCTGTGGACAGATTAAAAAATTGTTTAAATTATTATTGATCATGAATCAGGATATTTTAGAGACACCTCATTCAACTAGATCATATAGACATCATCCTGTTTTTAAACTCACTCCTGTGGCTATAATTAAATTAATGTGACACTTTATCACAGTGGCTTTAGGGGTGCAATTGACTTTTATTTTGTTAATTTTTATTTAGTTTTATTTGTAACACAACATGCCATTTTACTAAACAATGGTGACACTCAACTGCATGTATAAAAATATTAACTTTACCCAATGAACAGGTGACATTTTAATAACCACCAACAGTGAATTTAGGAGGGGTTTTTACTGTTTCTGATTTAGTGATAGATGTGGTTTAATGTAGAGACTTGCCTGCAGCTGTTCCTTCATACACACCGTGGTGAAGTTAGTTTATGACTCTGTCATGTTTTCATCAGCTGGGTTCTCTCGTATCGTCAAGAAACACTGCCTGTTCTACTTCCGCCTCCCTCGCGCTCTGTCGCGTTGCAGAGTTTGTTTGTTTTTTAACAGATTTCGCTGTTGTCTCCTCCCCCCGTCTGTCCTGAGGTTGTGATTGGCCAAATGACGCGCTCCACCAAAGATGTTTTATTGTCGAGAAGATGCATTGCTCTGTCTTGAAATCCAGTCAGGGGGAAATTATGCCGTCTGCCATGGGTCTTTCAAGTGAAGAAGACGAAAATAAGTTCCGGAACGCACCTTACTCTTAAAAAAAGTCCCGGTACTCTCAGGGTTAAATTTTAGAAGTGGTGGAACTGGGTTCCGGTGAGTTCCGGCCCACTTAAAGCACTGCTGCTGTCTTCATACATGTCCTGTACCAGTCTAACATACTTCTCTGCCACTCCAGATTTCCTCATGCAATACCACACCTCCTCTCTTGGCACCCTGTCATATGCTTTTTCTAAATCCACAAAGACACAATGGAGTTCTTTCTGACCCTCTCTGTACTTCTCTATCAACATCCTCAAAACAAAGATGCATCTGTGGTGCTCTTTGTTGGCATGAAACCATACTGCTGCTCACCAGTCACCTCTTGTCTAAGTCTTACTTCCACAACTCTCTCCCAGATCTTCATTGTGTGGCTCATCAAACATTCTTCACTTTCCTCTTCTCCCTCTGTTTCCTGACACGTTTCTCTCCTCGTGGTCTTAAACTAACAGTAGCACACTTTCCACCGGCACCCTGTTTGTCAACAGCACCGGTTTTGGTCGTTGTTAACCCGGGCCTTGACCGATCCGGTATGGTTTTGCTTTGATGAGCTTGCATTATAGTTTCTGCAAAAGTGTTTCACATCGGATGCCATTCCTGACACAACTCTCAACATTTATCCGGTCTTGGGACCGGCACAAGAGGATCTGTCAGGATCTGTCAGATCAAGAGATACACTGGCTTGTGCTCCCTAGTGGTTGTTTTGTGGTGGTAGCTGAAGGCAATGCCCAACAAACTACAGTACTGAATTCAAATAAAACATTCAAGATGGCTACCAAAGCTAAATTTAAATGGATTTAACTCTGCTATTTTTACACATAGCTGAATTGGTGAGGTTATAGCTGAAATGATCCCCATCACATGAATCCAAATCAAAAATGCAAGATGAACACCACAGCTTAAAAGAAAAAAATGACTTTAACTCAGTAACCGTGTTTCCATCCATTTTCATTTCGAATTTTGAGCTAATTTTTGAAATCTCGCAAATATGTAAATACAAATTAATGCGAAGCAGAAGTGTTTCCATCTACTGGCTTGTAGCGCATCTACCAAGCCACGCACAGCGTCATTACGTCAGACGTCAGCGTCATTACGTCAGACGTCAGCACTGCGCATGTCTACAGTAAACAGGAAGTAGCGGTTGAAAACAGAACCCGGCCACACATCTCGTCAAAATGGAGAGAATATTTCAGGTACGTGTTGCTATCGGGCAAGTTGTATTTATTCTGTCATGCCAACTAGTTTTAGCGATGTTACATGTTGTCCGGAGCGGAAACAGCTGAACGTCACGTGACGTGAATGTTCGCTACGGCAGAACTGAGTCGGAAAATCTGTTTCCATCTGTCGTTTTGCGCATCTGCTCATTTTCGAAGATCCCAAAAACCACCTCAAGCGAGCGTATAAACTTTTTGGCGAATTTCAGGAAGTAACTGCGCATTTTGCCGTTTCCATTAAGCTTTTCTGCTGCGATACTTCAAAATGCGCACCTAGAAACCTTGATGGAAACACGGCTATTGATTCTTTTTTTAACATATTGAGCTGAAGTTTGGTGTATTGGTGGCTGAGAACCCCAACACATAGTGCTGTCACATCAAAATTTAAAATGTCCCTAACGTGGCAGTCCCCCTCAAAGTTTCTTAAGGAACTTTCTAGTTCTTATTATTGCTGGACGTAAATGACTCTGCTCACCTCTCTCTCAAGCTAGTTGTCTTCTCTGTCCACAAAATGAACACTTTGCTTCTTTAAAGAGTGTCTCTTGTCCTGTATTGTAGGTGCACAGCTGAGTCTTGTCGTCACAAACAGCTCAGTTTATTGTTTTACTATGTCTTAATATACTATGATAATACTGTCCTATTAATAATACTTAAAGGAGACCACAGATAGGTTTTTAAATTTTTTATGGTATGTCTGTGGGGTATCCAGACAATGTTCATTCAATTTAATACACAAAATAGTTCTTAGATAATCAAATATACCCTTTTTAATTCTGCCATTTTTAACTTTCGTTTTGAACGACTGGTTTATGATAATGAGATCTCGTGGCCACGCCCTTCAAAGATCTGTTTACATTAACTCCGCCCTCCAAAGGCAGACGAGGATGTCTGAACTCGCGTTACTGCCACCCAGAGCCCTGAGCTGAGCTGAACTGGACCGCGACGTATTTATTGTGGGACAGATCAGACGTGTACAAGTTGTCGTGTCATTTTTAATTTTTCCTCTGTAATAAATGTACAACTCCCTGATGTCTCCCTCCCTCCCCCTGTGCGCGCGCTGGAGGGAGCAGATGTCACTCGCAGCGGACACACACACACACAGCGGGGCTGTCTCCCTCGATCAGCGCGCGCACACACACACACATACACATACACAGGTTTGTTAATGTGGTTTAGCGGTACGTAGTCTGGCCTGCTATGACACATAAACCAACACACACACACACACACACACACACACACACACACACACACACTGCAACATGCTGCATCGCTGTTCATTCAAGACTCCCATCTGAAAACTATGCCATTATCTGGGCCAGGAGGGTTAGAGAATCTTTGCAACGCTCACGTTAGCTGGCTAGACTCTGTGACATTTTTAGCCATTGTGCTGACATGAAATAAGGAAAAACAACCGTCACCTCTTTTATACTGAAGTGGGTGGAGCATCACCAGGGGTTGCTAGGTGACGGGGCGGGACAAAGGTTGGGGTGGGTTGTGGTTGTGGGTTGTGGCTGCGGTTTGTGACGTCACAAACCGCAGGAAGTGAAAACGAAGTGTTTCTATCAAAGATAAATAAATATACTTAGAGTAAATAAACCACTGGGTGCATTTTTTTGGCCCTAGGACTGTTTTTTTATGAAGTACATACCCAAAGTTGAGTAAAAAAAACATTAAAAAGTGAATTTTGAATATGTGGTCCCCTTTAATAAATCTCATAAAAATGTTAAGATGGTAAGCAGAGTAACAGAAGCACATGAGTAAAAATAAATAAATAAATAAATGTGTATATGTTTTCATCACTGTATGTTCCCATACAATGGCAAAATTGGATCTCTGCATTTAACCCATCCACCACCAGGTGGAGCAGTGGGCAGCTATTGAAAATGCCCGGGGAGCAACTGGGGATAGGGTGACCTGCTCAGAGACACCACGAGATGTGCAATGACTGGGGATCAAACCTGGGGCCTTCAGGTCCCGAGTCGGCTGCCCTGCCTCTACACCGTCTGCATACATTGAGATTAATTAGAGACAGTTGGTCATGCTGCAGTTTGATGCACACAGAGATTTCAGGTGTTGGGTAACCTATTGGTCTCAGCTGCAGCATCATAAAGAACTTATGATGCTGGGCAGAAAGCCCATCAGATCACACCACTATGTTCCTATTAACATGAAGAATTTAGTTCTCTAATCTTACTTTTTTTTTTTTATGTTTAAATGGACCGGCTCCTCGGGTGCTCAGTGGGGTTCCTTGTAGCTCCATGGCTCAGTAACTCGTGGAGCAGACTGTGGGAACTGTGGGGTTCCCTGTTGTAGAACTTCCACGGGTCAAACAGCCTTTTAGGGATTGATTTGGGAATTTCCCAACCCACAGATTTGAAAATGATTTCTCACTGGAACTGTTTCAGATCAAGACTGAAGCAGTTTCTGAAAGGACCAGTTTTGTATGAATAACTGCCAATGTTTTTTAATGACCTTATTTTGATCAGTTTTATGAATGGTTTTAGTACTGTTTATTTGTTGTTTCATTCTTCTTAAACGATTTATTTGTTGTTTCTTTTTTTTCAAACTGGTTATTTGTTGTTTCAATTTTCTTAAACTGTTTATTTGTTGTTTCTTTTTTTTCTTCAAATTGGTTATTTGTTGTTTCATTCTTCTTAAACTGATATGTTTCTTTTTTCAAACTAGTTATTTGTTGTTTCATTCTTCTTAAACTGTATATTTGTTGTTTCAATCTTCTAAAACAGTTTATGTGTTGTTTCATTCTTCTTAAACAATTTATTTGTTGTTTCTTTTTTTCAAACTGGTTATTTGTTGTTTCAATTTTCTTTAACTGGTTATTTGTTGTTTCAATCTTCTTAAACTGTTTATTTGTTGTTTCATTCTTCTTAAACGGTTTATGTGTTGTTTCATTCTTCTTAAACGGTTTATTTGTTGTTTCATTCTTCTTAAACTGTTTATTTGTTGTTTCTTTTTTTCAAACTGGTTATTTGTTGTTTCAATCTTCTAAAACAGTTTATGTGTTGTTTCATTCTTCTTAAACTGTTTATTTGTTGTTTTATTCTTCTTAAACAATTTATTTGTTGTTTCTTTTTTTTCAAACTGGTTATTTGTTGTTTCAATTTTCTTAAGCTGGTTATTTGTTGTTTCAATCTTCTTAAACTGTTTATTTGTTGTTTCATTCTTCTTAAACGGTTTATTTGTTGTTTCATTCTTCTTAAACGGTTTATTTGTTGTTTCGTTCTTCTTAAACGGTTTATTTGTTGTTTCATTCTTCTTAAACTGTTTATTTGTTGTTTTATTCTTCTTAAACTGTTTATTTGTTGTTTTATTCTTCTTAAACAATTTATTTGTTGTTTCTTTTTTTTTCAAACTGGTTATTTGTTGTTTCAATTTTCTTAAACTGGTTATTTGTTGTTTCAATCTTCTTAAACTGTTTCTTTGTTGTTTCATTCTTCTTAAACTGTTTATTTGTTGTTTCATTCTTCTTAAACGGTTTATGTGTTGTTTCATTCTTCTTAAACGGTTTATTTGTTGTTTCATTCTTCTTAAACTGTTTATTTGTTGTTTCGTTCTTCTTAAACGGTTTATTTAATAATAATAATAATTAATAATTAATTCAATTTATAACGCACTTTTCATTACTGAAAATCTCAAAGTGCTACACATATATTGAATGCTACACACATTCATAAACCGGTGGCGGCAGACTACCATGCAAGGTGCTTTCCAGTCCTACCGGGAGCAACTCAGGGTTAAGTGTCTTGCCCAAGGACACAACGACACATGGTGCGGGTCCCGGGAGTCGAACCGCCAACTTTCCGATCGGGAGACGACTGCCATTACCACTACACCACAGCCGCCCTTTTATTTATATTTATTTGTTGTTTCATTCTTCTTAAACTGTTTATTTGTTGTTTCATTCTTCTTAAACAGTTTATTTGTTGTTTCTTTTTTTTTCAAACTGATTATTTGTTGTTTCAATTTTCTTAAACTGGTTATTTGTTGTTTCATTCTTCTTAAACGGTTTATGTATTGTTTCATTCTTCTTAAACGGTTTATGTGTTGTTTCATTCTTCTTAAACGGTTTATTTGTTGTTTCATTCTTCTTAAACGGTTTATTTGTTGTTTCGTTCTTCTTAAACGGTTTATTTGTTGTTTCATTCTTCTTAAACAGTTTATTTGTTGTTTCTTTTTTTCAAACTGTTTATTTTTTGTTTTATTCACTTAAACGGTTTATTTGTTTCTTTTTTTCCAAACTGGTTAATTGTTGTTTCATTCTTCTTAAACTGTATATTTTTGTTCATTCTTCTTAAACTGTATATTTGTTGTTTCATTCTTCTTTGTTTATTTGTTGTTTCTTTCTTCTAAAACAGTTTATTTGTTGTTTCATTCTTTTTAAACAGTTTATTTTTTGTTTTTCTTCTTAAACTGTTTATTTGTTGTTTCTTTCTTCTTAAACAGTTTATTTGTTGTTTCTTTCTTCTTAAACTGTTTATTTGTTGTTTCATTCTTTTTAAACAGTTTATTTGTTGTTTCATTCTTTTTAAACTGTTTATTTGTTGTTTCATTCT
>JBBPBX010029053.1:0-36130 GCA_038048925.1 Garcialebias charrua | reverse complement strand
CCTGTTTTCCTGTAAGAGACGATTAATTTCTGCTCTTCTTTGTTCGCACAACTGACATTCTGTTTGTCGCCTTTTTGCTGCTGGTTCATCTTCCTCCTCCCCATCTGCAGCGACAGTGATGTCCTCTCGTGGGGTTTCCATCGCAGACTCCACAACTTGCTCATGCTCCTCTCCAGCAGCCTCCACCACCTGCTGATGATCATCTCCAGCAGCCTCCACCACCTGCTGGTGCTCAACTCCAGCAGCCTCCACAAGCTGTGTGTGCTCATCTCCTGCTGCCACCACCACCTGTTGGTGCTCATCTCCTGCTGCCTCCATCACCTGTTGGTGCTCATCTCCAGCAGCCTCCATCACCTGTTGGTGCTCATCTCCTTTGTGCTCTGCTGTAACGTCTCTTTAATCGATGAGCATGTCGGTCTGATGTTGACACTTTCACCTCGGAGTGTCCCAAGTGCAGTGTTGGAGCCCAGTCGGGATTTGACTCATCCATCTCATAAGAAGATTTGCCTTGAAGAGAACGCAGATCAGTAATATAATTATTGCCAGAAAACATTACTGTCATCCATCTAGTATATTATTTTTTGAGTTGAAATTACTGAAGTTCCATTAGTAGATTACCTTATTTTAATGGTGATGTATAAATGTCATAACAATGTACTACCCTTAAATATTCAGACACATTTTGTTAAAAGATGAAGTACTTTAATGTGTAATATGTTGAAATTTGAAAATTGAGATGAGTTACTCATTTTTTGTTACTTATAGATTATTCTTTGAATAGATTGTTTGGAAAAGGGGCAGATATAATAAGATAGTTTCTTCTTTCTGCTGCCTTTCATTTTATATTTTCTTTTTTTTGTCTTTGTTGGGTATTTATTTTGATAAAATGAATAAAGAAATAAATTAATAATAAAAAACAATATGCTACAGTCAATGTGACAACACAATCAACTTTAAACAGTTTATTTTAAAATAACACAGATGTCCGACCTAAACTTGGTTGACCCACTATGCACTGAACTCGACCAAAACATGATACACCTTGACAAAATGGCACAACTCCAGTAAACTGATTTAAAATACTCACCTGAATGGAAATGTCTGGAACAAACAAGCATGTATCTTGTGATGTTGGAGAACGTTACATCAGGACGTCTCACTGCTGATATCCATGCCATTCGTCTCCCCTCGCGTTGTTTCCAGGTAGGGAAACTATAAAACGAGAGTCCGTTTTCTATTTTTTTACCTTTTCTGTCGTGTGAACGGACATTGCATCCTATTACACAGCAATTTCGGACCATTGCTAAACTGTTGAAACCTGATTCAAACAAAATACGAGCGACTAGCGACCAGCAAAAATGGCGGATCGACTAAAAACTACAAAGAAAAATACCCACAATGCTGTGCGCGGTGGACCAGTGACGTCACGCTCCAAAGCTCTATAGCGGCGGTACGTCAGAGCGGACGCCATATTGGATGTGGCAGAACTGCCGGTCAACTGATAGAAGGAAACTGACTGAACTTCATAAAGCACCGTTTTACAAAGTGTTTTATGCCTGTCATTCACACACACCGTGTGAATGACATTTGGACATATATTTGAAAAACAAACAAGCACCAAAGACAACATTTATAACTTTTAAAGTAATTAATAAAAATGTTTATTCCTTAAATGTTTAGGTTACAGTATAGGTAACACTAATTTTGAGTGTTAACAACTAATAATGTGTGTAACACTATTACTGTGATGATAAATATAGAAATATTCATTAGTGAACATTTAATGTGTCTATAATAATCAGTTCCTGAAATGTGACATGTTGATTTTCTTAATAAAGAGCACCAATGATCACATTTAACTGGTTTTGATTAATCACATTGAACAAATAAACACCGATATATCTTTACAGGAGTTGGGGGTACTGTGTGTGTGTGATTTTATATATATATATATATATATATATAATTTTTTTTTGTAAATACAGAAGTAAAAAAAGAAAAAGTCTGTTGGATAAAAGAAGAAGCGTTTCTACAATTTTTTAACCCATCCAGAGGACCTAATTTAACTCTTATTCCCCCCCCCCGCTTTGCTGTATGTGATGTGTCACGTGACACTTTCTGATTGGGCGGGTTTTCGGCGGTGTTTAACAGATTCTTGGGCTGGAAAACCTGGATTCTATCTGGCAACACTGAGCACTGATGTCTCTGCTCTTAAAGGAGCTGTATGTAACTTTTCTAACAATATATTTTTTAACATATTTCTTCACTCTGTCACTACCTCCTGACATACTGATTTTAGACAAGAAATCTCTGAAAAAAACTATTGTCCCCTTGCTTCTCTAAAAGTAAGGTAAGATGCAATGTTGGATGAATGATCAGTTTAAATTATAACATTTGATCTGAACTAGTCTATATTTAATTTTAATGTCTGTTAACATCATATCTACAGGAAGGAGCCAGTGCAGAGAGAGAGAGAGAGAGAGAGAGAGAGAGAGAGAGAGAGAGAGAGAGAGAGACAGACAGACAGACACACAGAGAGACAGACAGCATAGGTTTAAGTTAGCAGAAAAACAATAGAAAGGAGCAGAATTATTGCTGAAATGGCAGAAAAAAATTAATTTGGCATAAACAAGGTAAAGGTAGCTGACACAAATTGAAATTAGCACCCAGATGGTTAAAAGGATGTAAAAATGTCAAATTAGCAGAAAAAAGCTTACAAGTACAAAAAGGGACAATTTGTTATAAAATAGCTTAAACAACAAATATGGGTGTTAAAATTACTCAAATGTAGCTTAACATGCTAATTTTAACAAAATAAATTGAATTGGCATGTGTTTTGCTAAAGTATGCAGAAAAATATTGTATTTTGTTGTATCCATCCATTATCTATACTGGCTTCTTCCTTTCAGGGTCACTGGGGCCCATATCCAGCAGTCACAGTGCGAGGAGCGGGGTACACCCTGGACAGGTCGCAAGTACATCACATTATTTTGTTGTAAAATAGCTAAAATTGCTAGAATGTGCAGTAAAACAGCTGAAGTGAAGTGAAGTGAAGCTGAACATGCTGATATAAGCAAAAAGAAGTAAAAGGAACACATTTGCTAAACTAAGCATAAAGCAAACGAGAGCCACCAAAATGAGAATTTGACTTAAAAAGGCTAACTTTAATTAATGGCAGCTGAACATTAGCTAAAACTGCAGCAAATAGCCGAAAGATAAAGCAACTGCAAGAAGCACCAATAGCTCAAATTAGCAGAAACAATCACAAAAGTAGAAAAAAGCAGAAAGAAGCAAAATTATATCTAAAATAGCAGAATAAAGCTGTAATTAGAAAAAAATCCTAAAATTAGTTCAGTTAATAATTAGCAAAGTCAAAAGAGCAGAAACAGAACAAAATGTGTAAGGTGCTGTAAAGATTTTGAAAGATTTTAAATAAGGGTAAAACGGCTCCATTCATTTCCAATAGGAAAAAAAGTGGCTGAAAAGCAAAATGGCTATTAAAAGATAATAGCTGAAATATCAAAAGTCACAGCCAGAATGCCCCGAAGGAACTGAACATTTTGATATATGAATTGTTAGCACAAAATTTTGGAATGAGATGCTTTTAAACAAAATGTATGGAAGACGTATAGTAACGAGTAAAAAGAGAAACACGTAAACAATACGGTGAATGCTTGTATAGCATTCCCACAAAGATCAATCATTAAAACAACTATGAAAAATCCCACGACCCACATATGAACTCGTGCCATGAATGTTTTTCATTATTAGGTGTCTCTGTATCATAAGTGTGACTTGAACAATTGTTAAAACAGTTTTTGTTACACTTCCCAAGACTTTTGTGCATAATTCAAAGCAAAACTCTATTGTAGCAGTAAAAGAAACCTGCACACTACTGTCAGAAAATCATAAATTTGACAGTAAAATATTAACATCTAGAAAGTTCACACATTTTAAAGTCTCAAAAAGGTGTGTTTTGAGCACATTGATGGGTTAAGTTTTGGAACTCAAAGTTGTCATTGAGTTGTGTGAGAAATCAACAAATTTTGTAAGTTGAATATTATGAA
The DNA here is from genome assembly GCA_038048925.1 of Garcialebias charrua. Lineage (NCBI taxonomy): Eukaryota > Metazoa > Chordata > Actinopteri > Cyprinodontiformes > Rivulidae > Garcialebias > Garcialebias charrua. The sequence continues at coordinate 32,063 of JBBPBX010029053.1, read as the reverse complement.
TATTATGTGAATAAACCATCTCAATTTTATTTTTCCTGAATTGTCTTTATTTTGGCATGAGATAAGCTGAGATATCATTGAGATAAATTATTAATTCTTATTAAGACTCATGTGAGCGCTTGCACTCATCTCAGTTTTCTTTTGGCTGAGAACTCAAATGGAGAGCAATGAGAGACAGCCATGAGAGAGTGTGCTTCCAAGGATATCAAATTGAGACAAATTTGAGAGCAGCACATTATGTCTCATTTTTCTCACAACTGAGACAAGAAAAAGAGACAGCTGTAAGAGAATTTAGAGAACTCGCACAGTGCTCACTGTGAGACATATTTCTCAGGAGAGACATTTGAGAAGAATGAGAAAACCACTTTGGTCTTGATTAGTGCTCATTGATGTCTAGGATCCGTAAATGTGACATAAATGAGATCTTATCTTCAATTTTGCTTTGCTATGGGTGGTATGAATAACTTTGTTCTGTTGACTGCTAAGGAACGCCAGAAATGCCAAAACTGAAAATAAATACAGAATAAATAAGTGGCTCAAAAAACCAATTATTGATCTTGTATTTAGTTTCTGTTCTGGTAGTTCTTGTCTTTGGGCTCAGCTTTCATTCATTTATTTTCACCAAATATACAAAAAAAAAAAAGTCTTCAAAATTTAGACTTCTGTGTTTGAATTTTAAAGACTGAAATGTTCCTGTTTAGGGTAACTCTTATTGTTGTCATCTGCATTTTTTTTTTCAGCTCTTTTTAATCCACATTTCCTGCCAGCTCCAGGATCTCAGCAGTCAGTCACTCAAGCACCTACACCAGGTAGATGGAGATGCATCCGTGGCACCTCCTTTACAACTCATTTGAGATTTAGGGCTGTATTTGAGGTAATATTTGAGCTTTAGATGTTAATCAGCTGCTTCCACTTGTAAAACCCGCCTTGTTGTTATGGTTACGCACCCTAACAAATGTCCAAAAGTAAAAGGTTTTCAGTAAAAATCCTTCCAGCTGCACAGCATCCAATACCAGAGGAAGTAGTTTCTTGTTGGCGGTTCGACTCCCGGGACCCGCACCATGTGTCGTTGTGTCCTTGGGCAAGACACTTAACCCTGAGTTGCTCCCGGTAGGACTGGAAAGCACCTTGCATGGTAGTCTGCCGCCACCGGTTTATGAATGTGTGTAGCATTCAATATATGTGTAGCACTTTGAGATTTTCAGTAATGAAAAGTGCGTTATAAATTGAATTAATTATTATTATTATTATTATTATTATTATTAAGTAATCTGGAAAATAAATCCATTTACATCCAGAAAAATAAGGAAATAAAGTTTTCAAAAGCAATATCCCAGAATGAAAGTAACAGCTACTCCAACATGTAGCCACCTTGAGCGGTACAATTTAGTATGTCCACTAATCCACCACCAAATCATTCTTTAAAGCATTATCACTGTTGAAATGGCAGTGTGCAGCAAAGAGTTGTAATTATCCACCTAAAAGCAAAAAAAAGTGGAGCAATACTTTTAGACATGTTTCCTTACAGAGCTGTCATTTATTATTCATAAAATCATTTATTTGACTTTGATACCAGTAACTAATCACAGAATAAACATTTACACAGTCCCGTGATTACGTCATTAAGTCGGTCAAGTCACACTGACATTAGCGCTGTATGATGTTCTGGTAACTGAAATCTCCTTTTTAAAGCAAATTATGAAACGCAAGCTTTGAAATTTGAGGTGTTTGCTGTAAATACTGTTTGAAAGTGAACAAACTGAATATGTGTGAGTTCTGAACCGTACTGAAGGAAATAATTACACTGTTTCACATTGATGTAAAGAAAAACATGTACATTTTGTCAGGTTTTCGACTCTGCGTTAAACATTTAGTGCCAGCAGGAGCTATAATTGTTATCTAATAGGTTCTAAATTGCCTGGATTTTTACACTTTGCTTGAAAACATAAGACCAAAACTTCTGAGAAGCACTCCCTTGGAGGTAAAGGACTCCAGCAGTCCCTCTTGACCGTGCATCTCGGCGCTCTGCAATTAGTGTCAGTCCATTCAACGTCACCTCCTCATCACTTTGCTGCATAATTCAATGGGTTCTCTGGGAGGCCTTGTCAGCTCTCAATATTAATTACGACTTTCAACTAATGACGCACCAAGCCGTGCATAGCGGGTCAGAGAGTGTGTACGGGTGCGCTTGCATGTGTGAGTGCACGTGATAGGCAGGGACACTGATAATGATGCATCCTCTTTGTGCGACGACATGCTAGAGATGATTAAAATGGCACCTTTTAATTAAAATGCAATCACAGTGGATGCTGCTGATTACCGCAGGCTGGGAGAAAATGTTTGCAATGAAGGGAAAAAAAAACATTGGCTGTAAATCTTAATGAGGCATCCTGACAAAGCATTTAAATTTAAATCTAATCTTTAAAAAAAAATATTCCATGAGGATGTTTCCTTCAAAGTAATATTTGACTGACTCAGTTGACATAATATGCTTATTACATATATTTAATTCACGCAAAATAAATAAATAAAATTGCTGCCTTATGCATTAGTATTTAAATCTGTCAGTAATTGTCTCATTCTTGCTGATTATTACAAATTTCTTTTAAGGCAATTTATTTAAAAACATTTTTTTTTTTTTTTTTTTTGCAAATGTGATAACAAATAGTCCAAATGCGTCAATAACGAGCAACGACAAAACATAATGGCTTCAGAAAAATAATGGTGGTACTTTTGACGTTTCATTGAAAATGCACGACAATTCATTGATTGACAGATTAGAAGATACTGCAATGACAAAACGTATGTGTGCTACTTGTTGAGAGCTAACAGAATGCATTCTGAATTTGCAGAAGCTCCACCTGCTTCTGACCCAATTTGCAAAAATACAGTTTGGAGGGAGAATCCTGAAAGATCAGGATTCTCCTGAGCCAGTTTATTTTGTTTTTAGCAGAATACCACAGCAGTTATTTCACAGACTCGGGGACATAAGCGTATCCATTTTCCCATTTATTCTCTGCTTGTGTTTCATCAGTACATTACAATCAGTCCAAATCTGAGGCTGATTTTATGGCTGTGATTGGCTGACCTTGCCTGAAACATAAAATCTGTCACTAAAAGAGGCCAAACCCGAGGCTGAATGAGAACTCTATGCTGCTTTGCCTCACAGGTGGTTGGCCGGTGCAGGGAAACCATCTGCAACGTCTGAGAGGCCAAGGCGGATGCTGGGAAGCCAGGCACGGAGGACATCTACTCCCAGAGCCTGCTGCAGTTAAAGATGTATTTCATTCCCTCTCTGGGGGCCAACAACCCATCTTTTACCTTAAATATAGGCTGCCACCAAGGACGTCTGACTCATTTCTAATCACACACACCTGCGCTGCCTGCCAAAAAAGCCATTTCAGGGCTCTGCAGTGGGTGACGACTGCAATACGAGCTCAAGTAAATTGAGAAGAAAAAAATCCTGACTGGAGCAGGGACCGCAGAGAGCATCACCTGCAAGCAAATTAGCATAAGCTCGACACCGTTTACAAAGATTTAAACAGCTTGTGTCGTTAAGGCTTTTCTGCTAAAGTTAAAGATGGCTCTTAGTTTTTGGCTCCAGTAGGTTTGTTCCTGTCAAGGGCTTCATGTAAGTAGATGGCAGCAAAGATTAGCTGACCTTCATGTTAACATTTTAATACATGTCTGATTTTCATCTGAATATATTTGAATAGTTCTTTGAATAGACTAATGAAACCAACATTTTCATGTACATATTGACACTGTGGACCATGACATCTTATGTCATAAGCTCTCTGAAATTTGTTTTTCAGATCACACTATATAACATAGTTCCCATGTGACGTCACATCTGTGGAATTTCCGGGTTTACCCTCATGCGTGGAGGCGGAGCAGCAGTTACAGCACAGTCTACTGGATGTGTATTTTTCACGTTGTTTTTTTTTGTTAATTTCTAATTAATTGCAATGGTTACTTTGTGTTGGGTCAGTGGGTGTTCCAGTCGGGTAGACGTTTGGGCAACGCGCAGGTTTCACTTAATCCAAAAAAAAGTAAACGTGAAGGATTTATCTCATCGGAGAAGCTCACAGCAGCCCCATCGCTCTCTGACTGCTCGGATCTGCTCTGAAGACGTCGTGCTTTTGGCCGGTAAACAAAATATTCTACATAAATCATTTTGTGAAACAATGTCAGAACAATGTTAGAGTACAACTGTCTGTGTGTTGGAGCAGCACCGTCTTGCTGTGGTTAGCTTAGCATGTCGCTAACGCAACAACGGCCTCCTCATGCCTGGACAACGGTCTCCCCGCCGGTCCTCCGACGGGAGCCAAGTCGTGCGGCGACGCGTCGGTCCCATGGGACGTGCCCCCGCGGCCGCGATGGATCCACGCCATCCGACCTACCTGAGCTCGCCGCGAGCCTCCGTGCGACGGACCCTCCGCATCCGCTCCGGATGCTAACGCGACATGCTAACTTCCAACACGGTAACACTCAAAGTGCTGGTCCTGGTCCGTGTTGAGCCTGGACTATTTTTGGGCTGTGTGTTATTTTAGTTAAACCTTTATTTAGCTGGTTAGATATGATTGAGACAGTTTACACATCTTTTTTGGATTTAAAGCTGTGAAGCTCCTCGGTGTGCGCTCCTCGTAGTAATTAAATAATTAATGATATCAGAGTAACTACTTGGTGACAAGTTGTCCGCTTCGTCTGCCATGATTTCTTTCTCCAACTCATTCAACTCCGACCACTGCCATTTTGCTCTTGTGCCTTGGTGAAGCTAGTAATGTATTTAGCTGTGGTAGCAAGAGTCTGTTTGTCCGCCATTTCTGCCTTTACGGGTGGCGAAAAACCCGGTATTGCGCAATACTCGTCACGTGTGTGGGAACTATACTATTGGTTGATTCTCTAATTATCTCTCAGATCGGAAGCAATGTGTTCAATATAACGGTACTTCTTCCAGCTAATTGTTAACAATGGTGTTCCACAAGGTTCAGTCTTAGGACCCACCCTCTTCACGATTGAACATCAAGCAGCATGATGTGCGTGATACATATGTGATGTCAGATAATTTCTGATACATCCTTACATTTCTATACTGATGACAGAGTTATTTATTGTCGAGTTTAACAGTCATTAAAGGTTTTCAGCTCTTATAGTTTGCTTTCGACATCATCCAGTCAGATTTGTTTAATCTCAAACTGGTGCTAAATGCTGACAAAACCAAAAGGATTCTGTTTTCAAATGTGAAATTGATCCCAGCAGTCTTGCCTTCTATTTTATCTTTGAATATACCCTGTACCCTGTGTACATAATCTCGTTTCATCACATAATAATAATAATAATAATAATAATAATAATAATAATAATAATAATAATAATGAATTTAATTTATAACGCACTTTTCATTAATGAAAATCTCAAAGTGCTACAAAGTGCAACAGAATTAAATGTCAATAAAACAAGTAATAAAACAAGTAAAATCAATAACAGTATCAACTAAGATCAAAGATAGAATCATGAGGAGGCAGAGTATGCTCGGTTAAAAAGAAAGGTCTTCAAGCCGCTCTTAAAGTCAACCAGTGACTGTGGAGCTCTCAGGCAGTCAGGAAGAGAGTTCCACAGGCGGGGGGCAGCCACACTGAAAGCCCGGTCTCCCATGGTCCTTAATTTGGTTCTCGGAATGTGAAGGAGATTACTGTTCTGTGACCGCAGAGACCGGGTGGATGAGTATGGAATAAGAATGTCCTTTAGATAATCTGGTGAAGTTCCGTGTAAGCATTGATGTGTAATGAGAGCAGTTTTGTACTGAATTCTGTAGGCGACAGGAAGCCAATGAAGGTTATGGAGAATGGGTGTAATATGTTCAAATTTACGAACTCTCAACAAAATCCTTGCTGCACTGTTTTGAATATATTGAAGCTTCTGAAGGTATTTGCCAGGGATTCCAATAAACAGGGAGTTGCAGTAGTCGAGCCTGGAGGAGACAAAAGCATGGACGAGCTTCTCAGCATCAGAAAAAGTTAGGGATGGGCGAAGTCTGGAGATGTTTCGAAGATGGAAGAAGCAAGTTTTAAACAGATGCTTAATGTGATTTTCAAATGTAAGATGAGAGTCCATTTTTATTCCAAGATTTGTAACAGAGGTGGAGAGGGGGATGTCTTGTCCAGAAAAGGAAATTGTTGTTATAGTTGATGTTTGTACCTGGTGAGGGGTGCCAATCAGTATGGCCTCAGTCTTGGAGCAGTTTAATTGAAGAAAGTTCTGATTCATCCATGCCCTTATTTCCTCCAGGCAGGCAGAGAGGGCAGTGAGTGAAGATGGAGATGACAAGGTGGAAGATGAGGATGCTCCAGTCCTGATGTAAAGCTGTGTATCGTCGGCATAACAGTGAAAAGAAATGTTGAACTGATTAATAATTTGACCTAAAGGCAGCATGTAAAGGGAAAACAGCAGGGGCCCCAGAACGACCCCTGAGGGACACCACAGGAGACACAGACTGTCTGGGACGTGGCGTTGCCAAGACTAACACATTCCAGCCTATTGGAGAGGAAAGATTTGAACCAGTCCAGGACAGTGTCACAGAGACCGACCTCCACATGAAGACGGTGGAGGAGGATACTATGGTCCACAGTGTCGAAAGCTGCAGTGAGGTCAAGGAGGACAAGGATGGAGGGAGAACCAGTGTCAGCAGCCATGAGGACATCATTGGTAACTCTCAGCAATGCAGTCTCAGTACTGTGAGCTGCTCTGAATCCAGACTGAAACTTCTCATACAGGGAGTGTTGCTGTAGGTGGTCCTGCAGCTGAGCAGCAACTGCTTTCTCCAGCACTTTAGACAGAAAAGGGAGGTGTGAAATTGGGCGGTAATTAGAAAAAATGTCGGGATCCAAATTAGATTTTTTCAGAAGAGGCCTAATGATGGCAGTTTTTAGAGGCAGTGGAACATGACCAGATTGTAGAGACTGATTTATTATTTGAGTGATTAGTGGGCTTATTGCAGAGTGATTGGATTTTATGAGAGACGAGGGGAAGGGATCCAGGGCGCAGGATGAAGGCTTCATTTTCTTGATGATGGCCTCCACCTCACTCTGAACAACTTCATCAAAGCTGTTTAGGGTCCCAGAATGCAGACGGGTAGATGGCACACTGAGAACAGGGAGGTTGTGGAGCTGAGATCTGATAGTGTCAACTTTGTTTTTAAATGACGAAAGGAACAGGTCGCATTTTTGAGCAGAGTCCTCAGGAGTTTGTTTAATGGGATTAAGCAGACGAGTTATTGTGGAGAAGAGCTGTTTAGAGTTTCCAGGGCAGGTGTTGATGATGTTAGAATAATATTTGGAGCGTGCTTCTTTAAGAGAATAGGCGTACGCTTTCTGATGTTCTTTATATGCCTGCTTATGTACAGAGAGACCAGATGATTTTACACGTCTCTCAATAGCACGGCCAGTTGCCTTCATCTTGCGCAGCTCACCAGTGTACCAGGGGGCTGAACGGGAGAAAGACACCAGTCTTGACTTCAACGGGGCGTGTAGGTCCAAGAGCTCCCAGAGAGATTGGTTGTTGTAATCCACAGAGTCAACTGCAGATGAATGATTGACAGCGGTCAGGGCGTGAAGATCAGCAGACAGAACATTAGGGGAAATGTTTTTAAAGTCACAGAACTGGATAGGTCGTTTTGGGTTTGAAGCAGGCGAAGTTGAAGGCACTTCCAGGGAGATGACACTGTGGTCCGAGACACCCAGGTCATATACAGATAAGTTATTGATGAGTACAGTGTCTGTAATCACCAAATCCAGAGTATGCCCCCTGCTGTGCGTAGGGGCGTCAACGTGTTGAGTGAGATTAAGAGAGTCCAAAAGAGACTTAAAATCTGTTGCCAGAGGTGAAGAAGAATTGTCCATGTGGATATTTAAGTCGCCAAGAAAAATTGTCTTCACAGGGGAGGTGCAGAAAAAAGTGAGGAGGTCATGCGTCTCTGAGTTAAATGAAACATGCGGTTTGGGAGGCCTATAAAGTAATATAACATCCATCAGAAGTGGAGCTTTGAAGCTGAAGGCCAGACATTCAAAAGAAGAAAAGTCCTGAGAAACCAGATGAGACCATTTTAAATTACTGCGATAAATTACCGCCAGACCACCACCGCGGCCAGTGCTGCGGGCTCTCTGCAGATAAATGTATCCAGAGGGACGCGCTTCGTTCAGAGAACTGAACACATCCAGTTGATGCCAAGTTTCTGTAAGACACATGAGGTCCAAGTTCTTTTCCAGAATGTGATCATGAATTAAACATGATTTGTTGGATAGTGACTGCACATTGAAAAGTTCTAATTTAATACCAGTTGGAATAGGAGCTTTTTGAACCGGTTTAAGCAGACTGAAGTCCACTCCACGTTTTCCTTGCCACTTCGTGCGCTGTGGACTACAAGGGACTACAGACGCAGCGTTCTGATGATGACATCGAGGTGTGACACGTGCGACACATCTCTCAGTCCAGACAGTAGTAATAGAGTCAGAGCTCGCTTGAGAATAAACGATTTTCTTTCGAGAGCTTCTATGGATGTAACGAAGTCTACACAGAAGTCCCAGTTGTTTGATGGTGGAAACAGAAGGAGGAATGGAGCAGTTGTTAAGTTCAAACAACTCCGAAGCGGAGTAGATCAACATTGTCGAGCCGGTGGAAGCTAGCACAGAGCTAGCCGCTAACAGCAGGCCCACAGCTCCGAAAAAGATATACAAGAAGCAGAAAGAGGTAACTTGAACGAGCATTACCTTGAAGGAGTATAGGAGGGAATCCAGAACAGTCCAGAGGACACAGGAAGTTGAGAGAGGCAGCAGGTAAGCGAACAATGAATGCAGCTACGTGGTTCTCTAAGCTAAATTCGTACTAGAGCTAGCGGGAGCTAGCAGCCCCCACTACTAAAATTCCGGTTAGACTAGTAAAGTTTTCTATCTAATGAATCCAGCAAACAAGTCAAATCTTGGCTTTGCCATGGTCTCCCATCCTGAGCAAGCACAACGGCATCAGTGGAAAGGAAAAACTCCCTTTTAGAAGGAAGAAACCTTTAGCAGAACCAGGCTCAGGACAAGCGGCCAACTGCTTTGACCGGCAGCGTGTAATGTCTGCAGATCCACAACGCAGTCAGAAAAGACAGTTGCTCTAAAACTAAATCACAGAAAGGTAGAAAGGTAGAAATGCCCAATAAGGGTCGGTGAAAAAAACAGCAGAAAGTAACATAAAAAGCTCAAGGAGCAAAAAGTACGAGGAGCAGCGGCAGCCAAGGCACGCCCGCGTCCGCTCACACAGGTGCTGTCACACAGGTGCTGTCACACAGGTGCTGTCACACAGGTGCTGTCACACAGGTGCTGTCACACAGGTGCTGTCATGTACCACATGCGGTGCAAATGACAATAAAGACTCTCTGACTCTGACTCTGAATAGTGTTCCTATCGAGTTTGACAATTCTTAAAAATACTTGGGTGTCTTGGTCGATTTGATCTCTCTTTTAAGCCTCATGTCAAAAACTTGGTAAAGAAACAAAAAGTTAAACTGGGTTTCTTTTACAGAAATAGATCCTGTCTAAATCTGAACGCTAGGAAACGCATTGTAACGACAACGTTCCATCCCTCCACTGACTATAGTGACATTATCTACATGAACGCTCCTACAAGCACCCTGCAGATGTTGGACGCTGTCTATCACAGTGCACTAAGATTCATAACTGGCTGTAACTACCGTACCCACCACTGTACTCTATATTCACCGGTTAACTGGTCATCAAGAATTTCACGCAGACTCTTACACTGGTACATATTCCTCTTTAAATAATTTCTTGGCATGTTGCTTTCATATATCTTCCTATATGTCACCTTGTGAGTGTAGTTACAGCGTGCACTCTCAGAACATTATTAGGTGCAGTGTACCCTCAGTGCAGACCGAACTAGGCCTTCTCTTACTCCGCTCCAGGCTGATTCTGGCAGATCCTGATCACCCACTCCATGGTGAGTTCAGGTTGCTTCTTTCTGGATTCAGGTATCTGCTGCGCAGATGAGAGTAATATCCATGAAGTGATCAGGCTTCTCATTGAACATTGATGACTTCTGTACTGCTTTTTAACGTCTCAATGTCTTGTGTAGTATGGATGTTTTTGTGTTCCTACTGACTGCGAAACTAATCGCACTTCTGGGAATGGGATAATAAAGATTCCTGAACTTGAACTACCGGTAGTCCATTGTTGTCATCTGTGTTCTTTGTTTAAAACAGGTCTCTCTTGTAAATGAGTCCTTGAGGCTCATTGAGACTAACCAGTATAAATAAAGGTTGAATACAAACCAACAAAATATAATACGGTAATCATTATTATAATTCATCCAATATGGTTTGTTGTCATTTTATGGGGAAGTGTAAATTTGGTTGTTAACTTAACTATCGAACATGTGATCAAGTAAACTTCTAAATGAAGATAAAAGAAACCAGGCTGTTGAGTCAGGCAAACATAAATAGAATCAAATAAAACTAGTGATTGTAATGATGCCAATTTTTTAAGCAACATTCTCAAGTGAACGGTTGGTGCTCAAAGTATGTGATGTGAATGACTCTCAGCTACTACTGTGCCAAACTGTAGCTCAATATTTGTTAAAATGACTAATTAACAGTCCATTTTGTAGTGTTGATGAGCTGTATCAGCTTCTTGAATCAGGTTGACTCCAAAAAATAAATCGACTGTAGGTGCACATCCAGTAATTACTTTTTGAGGGTCTCATTGAGATCTGTTTGCATGTTCATCAAATATTTTGCTAACAGACAGACATGGTTGATTCCACCAAGTTTTCCACAAAGATGTTACAAAATCCTGAGCCCTCACAGTATGTGTTGTGGATGACTCTTAACTACAAACACGTAAAATTACTGCACAAAACCTGAAAATAATTGAACTTGTTATACCCATTTTGTGTTGTTTTAAGTCAGTTGGCTGTGGAAGTCAACTTGAACTTGATTGACCCCAAAAGTTAAAAAGTTGTAGGTGTACATGTAAAGTTTACTTTTTGAGAGTTTCAATAAAATCTGTCCTGTGGTTCATTAAATATTTTGCTAACAGACATGTTTTGCTAAGTAACAAAACACAAATACCCCATCGTTCACGGCGGCAGGCAATCATAAAACTGAAATTTTGCTGCCTTTTCTCAGCCCAAGTTCGTAAAAATGTATTTGGGTGAGAACGGGAAGTGTTTTAGGTGTCAAGGATGCGACATCCTCCTGGCTAGAAAAGAAAGACGTTACCATATCAACAGCACACGGTGCTAAAACCATCACCCACGATGGTGGGGTGTTGCTTCTGTGCACATGGTAAACATCTACACTAGAGTAGTTTAAATGTTCAATTGCTCATACATTTCTAATTTACAATTCAGACCAAAAAAAATGGTATCTAAATTTTGGCACAATTGGAGTGTCCTTTCAAAAAAGTAAAACTTTTTCTTCAGGGCGAATGAAATGCACCAGAGAATAAATGTAAAAGCACTTAATGTGAATCATTTGTAAGAGCTTGAAGCCCAAAATTTGAGGTCACTGTGACTGAAGAGAGGACCCGACACCACCTGAGACCACCTGACATCTGCAGGAGTGCAACCAAACAACTCTTTCAGAATTCCCAGTCAGGCAGGTCACTCCCAGTCACTTCAGTTGCCAGCTCCAGGCGACAGCCCAGACATCCGCCATGAATTAAAGATGGCACTGCTGCGGCAACGGGAGGACCCAGAAATAGGCCGGCTTGACCTTTTCTGTGACCCGCTCTGAGTGCTGCAGACATTTGATTTCACTCCCTCGTCTGAGGCGTGATTGAGCGCTGAAGTGCAGAAGCGGAGCACGCCAAACGGCTTAGCATCCACTTTCTAACGTTTCGAGGAGCTCAAAGCGAATCAACACAACCCTGACCCAGTGGGGAAATGTCAAGTTCTCCGCATGTGGATAAAAGTTTAGCTCATATCATTTCCACTTGAGTCTCAATTAAACAGAAAATAACTGCAGAATGCTGGACTTCTGGGTCCAAGTGTGCTCAAATGTAAATCAAATGGACACGCTAATGCAGGGAAATGAGGTTGGCTTGATGTTTTCAGGACGCCACATTAAACTGTTTACCAGCGGTGGGTGGAAATATCTTCATTAGCATGAAACTCCCCATTTGATTTACTGATCAGCTCACCTCACTATAGGACATTTTTACAGGTTAATGAGGATGAGCATTAATTAAAAATAAATATTTATTAAACATCCTTGTAATTTCATGCATGTTTTCTCCGGGTTTCCTCCCACAGACCAAAAACATGCATGTTAGGCTGATTGGTAGCTCTAAATTGTCCTTAGGTGTGAGTGAGAGAGTGAATGGTTGTTTGTCTCTGTGTCCCTGTGATGGACTGGAGACCCGTCCAGGGTGTACCCTGCCTCTTGTACAGTGACTGCTGGATATGACACCAGTGACCTCCATGACCCAAAAAGGAAGAAGCAGGTAAAAGATGATGGATGGCTGGATGGTTGGTTGGATGAATGTTGGATGAATGGATGGTTAGATAGATGGATGGTTGATGGATGTTGGATAGACAGAAAGATGGATGGATGGACAGATGGATGGATGGTTGGTTGGATGGCTGGATGGATGGTTGGATGGATGCATGGTTGGATGTTGGAAGGCTGGTTGGACAGACAGATGGATGGATGGATGGATGGTTGTTTGGATAAATTCATTAATTCATTCATTCAACCTTTATTTATACAGGTTGGTTGAATATACCATATACAAATGGTTGGAGTAATGATGTATATTTGGATGTTGGAAGGATGACTGGATGGACAGATGGTTGGTTGGATAAATGTTGAATGAATGTTGGTTGGATGGATGGATGGATGGAAGGATGATTGGATGGGTGGTTGGATGGATGGTTGAATGGATGATTGGATGGATGGATGGACAGATGGTTGGATGAATGGATGGATGGTTGGATGTTGGAAAGATGGTTGGATGGATAGTTTGTTGGATAAATGGTTGGATGAATGCTGGATGGATGGATGGTTGGATGATAGATGGTTGGATGGATGGATGATTGGATGAATGGATGGATGCATGGTTGGATGTTGGAAGGCTGGTTGGACAGATGGATGGATGGACAGATGGCTGGATGGATGGTTGTTTGGATAAATGGTTGGAGTAATAATGTATAGTTGGATGTTGGAAGGATGGTTGGATGGATGGATGGTTGGTTGGATAAATGGTTGGATGAATGTTAGTTGGATGGATGGATGGAAGGATGATTGGATGGGTGGTTGGATGGATGGTTGAATGGATGATTGGATGGATGGATGGACAGATGGTTGGATGAATGGATGGATGGTTGTATGTTGGAAGGATGGTTGGATGGATAGTTTCTTGGATAAATGCTGTATGTATGGTTGTCTGGATAGATGATAGATGGTTGATGGATGGATGATTGAATGGATGGATGGATGCATGGTTGGATGTTGGAAGGCTGGTTGGATGGATGGATGGTTGGTTGTAACGTTTAAGCCATCTCTTTCAGCCAATTTTTTTCAATTTTTTTTTCAAATTTCATTTTTTTACGATTGTTAATTTTTGTTTGGTGCTAAGCTAATGTTTTATTTATTTTTTAGTATAGCCAAGAATTCAAATAAACTTTATTGTGACTTTTAAATAAACAAAAATAAAACACAATATTACAGGCCTCAGGAATTAAACATTAAAAGAAGAATAGTATAAAATAAATTACTCATAGAGAACAGTATGAAAATATAAAATGTTTCTTGCTAAAGCCAATGCTAATGAAAAGGGAGTAAGCGAGAACCGATCAAGTTAGTTCAACTTAAAAAAAAAGAAATTAAAAAGCTAAGAGAATCTGTGAGCCTGTGTTAAAACAGGATTAATAAGTGCGGCTATAGTGAGCTTGCAGTTAATATTTCTGAACAGTTCATTACACAGCTGATGTGAAGAAACGGTGGCGCATAAACAAGTTATTAACACAAGACAGGATTCTCCACTGCTGTCAGCCGTTGACCAAGCTGTAAATTAGATCAGGCCATGAAGACGTGCAAACTAATTGCATTCTAACGGATTTGAGTCAAGTATAACAGAAACATAACTAATATGAGACAAGATGCACAGCAGTGAGATAAATTAATAACATAATGATGAAAAAAACACTAAAATCTTCCATTAAGTTTACCTTGACCACTTCTAACAGTAACAATCAGCGTCTTCCAATGACCAAACAGGAACACTACTGCTTTAATCACAGCTGATAGTTTCATGTGCCTAACGTGCACCCTTTCTGAACATAATATTGACCCCATTTCGATGTTTGGCTCTGCTAACACAGAGGTGATCTTCAGACTGACCCATTTACCAACAGTTTAATCTGAAAGCCGAAAATACGGTAAGAAATGGGCAAAACAGCCACTCTGAGCCTAAAGAATAAAACTACCGGTATACGTCTCATAACTAATACATTTCTGAGCTGCCTTTTTTACGGTGGGCACTGAAAATATCTTGACAAGCTGCATCACGTCTTGGTACGGCAACTGCAGCGTAGCCGACAGGAAGACTCTGCAACCTGTGGTAAGAATAGCTGAGAGACACATCAGGGGCCTCGCTCCCCTCCGCTCACATTATTCTCAAGAAGAGATAAAAGAAGAAAGAGCTCAGTATTGTGAAAGTCTCCCCTCACCCCTCCCATGTGCTGCTCACCCCTCTTCCATCAAGAAGAAGATACAGGACTTCAAAGTGACATCCACATGAATGCGAGAACCCAATGTTCCCCGTCCAAAAAACATCTCCTAACAAGATTCAACCTTTATTTGTACAGGTTAGACTCACTGAGCCACACATGTACTCATTTATAAAAGATCTGTTTTAAACAAAGAACATAAGATGTACAAATCATAATAGACAATCATATAGAAAAGCATATAAAATGAAAAGTTAATAGAAGGAATTAAATTAAGAAAACAAGACAAAAACAGCTACAGTATAAAGCGGTGTAAAATACTAAAAACAGGACCAAGTCTGCGTTGGTTTTTGCCATGAGCTTAGCAGTCATTTAACTCCCTTAGAGAGGTCAAGGTCGAGAGATTCAGATCTTTTTGCAAAGGTATTCCAGGTTGCAGGAGCGGAGAAAGAGAAGGCCCTTTTGCCTAGTTTGGTCCGTACTGAGGGGACGCTGCAGGCTATTACCGGTATGTCTTGAGAGTGCACGCTGTAGCTACCTTCATAGAGTGACATAGGTCACAGAGATGTATGAAGGCAACAGACCAAGAATTGATTTAAAGATGAAAATGTACCAGTGAGAAAGTCTGTGTGAAGTTAATAATGACCAGTTAACCAGTGAATACAGGATGCAGTGATGGTGTGGTAGTTACAGCCAGTTATGAATCTTAGCACACCATGATAGACAACGTCCAACATCTGCAGGGTGCTTGCAGGAGCGTTCATGTAAATAATGTCACCATAGTCAATGGTGGGAAGGAAAGTCGCAGTTACAGGGTGTTTTCTAGCATTCAGAGTACTGTAGTGTTGCATTCAGGCCCGAAAAATCTGATCTGACCCGGCCCCGGCCCGCAGTCATAATTTCCGAACCCCACCCGACCCGACAAATTAACAGGTCTGAACCCAGAAAGAACACTGACATTTTTAATGAGCTATTAACGGTCGGGGACGTGCAGCTGAATAAACGGGGCCGAAGATTTTGAGCTGAGAGATGTTTGTACTTTCATAGCCGTAAAAAAAAAACATTTAAACCCCATTTCTGCTTACATTCTTCTGAATTACTGAGACACGAGGACAGCTCTGGCACACGTGTCTGCTTTGGAATGTCACCTTTGGGTCATCGACTGCGCGCATCCACTGAGTGCAGCGGCAGAATGAACGTCCATTTGGGCAATGGATCTCTGCCTGGCAGTACAGTCCCATCTAAAGTTTAACTGAACTTTTTACCTCTTTCAAGGCTGGTCAGCTTGCGGTGAAATTGCCATGTGCAGCTGGTGGTTGTATGGCAGGCCATCTTATCATATAATTGGATGGCGGCTGATCCCAAAATAAAAGCCTGAGACCGGCCCGGCCCGCACATTAATCACAATATAACGGCCTGGCCCGGCCCTAATCAGGGTCGAGTTTTGGATTTGGGTTAGAAATGACAGCTCTAATTCAGAGTTAGACAGGATCTATTTCTGAAAAAGAAACCCATTTTTCTTTCAGTTTCTTTACCAAGTTTTTGTCACGAGGCTTAAAAGAGATGCGAATCAGAGTCAGAGTCAGAGTCAGAGAGAATTTATTGTCATTTGCACCGCATGTAGTACATGTGTTGAAAACGAGATTATGTACACAGGGTCCCAGTTACATCCAACAACAAATGCAAGAGAAAAACAATAATAACATCTAGGATTAACTAAGAGAGACATCAGCTAGTAATACACTAAGCCCTAATGTAGTAGAAAAACATCATTATAAACAGCAGCACGAACATGAGCAGATGGTCACAGATGAACGCAGATAGTCACAGATGAACGCAGCAACAAGAAACAGATCAGTATCAGCATGATGTGACATTTTGCAGTGTTTATTCTTATTATTTATTTATTCATGAGTCTGACAGCCTCAGGGTAGAAGCTGTTCCTCAGTCTAGTGGTTCTACATTTGATGCTCCTCAACCTCCGTCCCGAGGGGAGTGGTGCAAAATCAAGCAATATCAAGCAAAATACCCAAGTATTTGTAATAATCGATAAACTCAATAGGGACACCATTAGAAGAAAAAATAGAAGGAAGGACTGCTGGAACCGACTTCCTGTTTGAAAACAACATCCTTTTGGTTTTGTCAGCATTTAGCACCAGTTTGAGATGGAACAAATCTGACTGGATGATGTCACAAGCAGATTGCAAAAGCTGGAAAACCTTAGCAACTGTTCTAGCTCGACAACAAACAACTGTGTTGTCGGCACAGAAATGTAAGGCTGCATCAGGAATTAACTGACCTACATTACTTATGTTGATTGGGAAGAGGGTGGGTCCTAAGACTGAACCTTGCGGTACACCATTGTTAACAGTTAGATAATTGGAGGAAGTACCATTATGTTGTACACGTTGTCTCCGACCAGCTCTTGAATCATGAAAAAATGCCACTTTTAGCACGCAATCACATCAGCTGCAACAGCCTACCAAGACATAAAAATAAAAGCTCCATCAGGTTGTTTTTCATTCTATTTTTCGAAGACTATTACTGAAAATCACTTAAAAAATCCAATTAAAAAGCCTAATTTTATTCCCTATTTTCAGTCCCACTTGAATAGCTTATCAGGCTGTCATTCTTCTATCCCTGAGCTACTAAAAGCAAGAGTTCTGCAGCTGCATGTCTGTGTTGTGCAGCTGAGAAACAAATGTTTATTACTCCACATGTTGTTTATTATTAAGAATAAACGGGCAAATATTACACTCAACACCAGATGATAGCAGAAACTCCTAGCATAAATCAATCAGTCTCAGTGATTGCTGCAGCTGTTGAGATTATTAATTTGGCAAACAGACTTTGTAAATAGTGCACTCAATGCTCATTTAACCACTCGGCACTCAAGCAATGAGAGGATGTGCTGCCCGATAAAATCACCTTGTGATAATTCTAGAGAAGCTCTTAGTGTGAGATGTCGATAAAGTCTGGACTAAATGCTAGCTGTGTCAAGCTGACCCTACATCAGCCAAACTGAATAAGACATCCCAGGAGCAGATTAAAATAAATA
Organism: Garcialebias charrua; assembly: GCA_038048925.1. NCBI lineage: Eukaryota > Metazoa > Chordata > Actinopteri > Cyprinodontiformes > Rivulidae > Garcialebias > Garcialebias charrua. The sequence goes on along the minus strand of JBBPBX010029053.1, from coordinate 14,276 downwards.
AATAAATAAAATAATAATGTATCCACAGCAACCTTTACTGGGAATATAAAAAAATGGTTATTTTTGTTGGGCAGATCTAATATTAGCTTCTACTTTGCATATCAGATAGGACTTTAATAATATTTTAATCAGAGGCAGAGGTTTTTGTTTCATACCACAAGTCTGGACTTTTATAATTTTAGGAAGTTCAAAATAACTGATTTATTTTTAACCATAGACCACCGCAGAAGACACTCAATGTCCCAAGAGACAACATGAGACAAACATTTTTTGTCCTATTTGCCACAAGTTCTCACCTAGTAAATATAGGACTGTAGATAAATAAAATACAATTGTAAAATAAAATATAAAATCATGGACTATGAACACGGAGACATGTGACGATTTTGTAGGGAGAATGTTTACGTCCATATTTTTCCTGCTTGCTCTCGCTGAGGACGGACGCTTTTCCCTCCTGCTACTGCCCTCCCTCTTGCTTTGCTTTGTCTTGTGATTCCTATAGAAGCCTCTCACTACATATCCTCCAAATTGTAAATCATGGATCTGGTCAGCTGGTCTCTCAACGCAATTGATAAAATTTTATCAACGAGAAGATAGGGCGAAGGAGAGCCCTCAAGCTCTGAGGGGACACTCGAGCTGGATACAGTATGGATTCCTGGGGACAGTGGAAGAAGGTGTGTCTGTATGTATTGTCCATTGAGGATGTAGAAGTCTCATACATAATTGGATTAATGATAACCGGATTTCTTCTTTGTGGTGTTGGTGGCACATTGAATAATTTGGAAGACGGCGGCAGAGGTTCTGGTAATTGTGAGGCTGCTTGCCTTGTATGAAGGAGTGCACCGAGCGGTGAGCTCTCAGATGCAGACGTTGCATGAGCTGAGCCATAAGCTGGACGTGATTTCTGAGAGTCACACTTGCGGCTCCTGGAACACACTGGTGGCAAGGAATCGACCGTGGAGAAGGCTACAAGCTCGGTCCGGTGGTGTGACCACGAAATTTGGCCGTTTGGAATCACCAGTGAGACGTACCAGCAGAACTATAAAGGCAGACATGGAAATTCAAGCAGAGGCTCCCTGACCCATACGGTATGTGTGGGGGCAGAAGAGCCAGGACTTGGTGTCCTTCTCAGTAATATGAGCGTGAAAACATCACATCTTAAACTGCACCAATCTTCAACCAGGGACAGGACCAACTGGCTCATTGATGCCAAAATATTAATAAAAGCGTATAAACCTCTACCACAGTTTTTAATCTGTCACAGTTTCTGAGCTTGTTATGAAAAGTTTGAGAATCATTGAAAACTGCCTAAAATATTCCATGTACAGTACTGTACATATGCTTTCTGCACAAGAACAAGATTTACTAGAAAGTTCCTGAAGAAACTTTGACGGGGACTGCCTATTTATTATTACATAATTATTAATAATGAACATTAATACAGTATTAACAATGCTAATTATCAATAATTATTTATTACCAAACAATAATTGATATTATTGATAAATATGAATAAAATATATACTTTGTAATTATTAACATTAATAATCAATGCTAATTATTTTTATTGTTATTAATTAATAATAATAGGTAATAATAGATGCCTTCCTTGCATCTTGAACCAAAATGTCTCCATACATTACTCAGTTTCTGTGAAGAGTTTTCTCCTATTCATTTCCTATGGGAAATTTGCCATCTTTGTTAGCAAAATGTGTCACCATCGTAACTACGAATGCCAATAAAAGTAACTGGTGAAATATTGCGTCTTTTTTTGCAAATTACGTCACCATGGTAAACTCAAAATGCCAATAAATGTAATAGCACACATCACGGGGCCGAGCCAGTCGTTTTCATGTGACTTTTGTGGGGGTAGACATTGTGGTTCGGGCTGCATTAACGGAGATAGAAATGTAGACACACTTCCGAGGTGTAGAACAATAGGTGACTGCCATGCATTTGCATGGCCGTCCCCAAATATCTTACGGTAACCTGCACTGTAAAGGAATAAGGACCAAATCCCTGCATTTTCCATTCCCACAGATGAGTTATAGCCACCGCAGGGTATTATCGTCACCTCTCAGTCATAAAGTCTATTGAAAGAAAAAGACCTGTGGCAACACAAAGGATCACATCTATCATGTCTGCGTAAGTTAAGATATGGCTGCTGAGAGGTATAATATCTGAGCTTCGAAACATTGTGTCTTCTGTTAGACACTGGAGATGAGAGGCCTCTCCTAACATGCCTATGAGTTTGAACGTAAAACGGAGTCGTAGCTATAAATTTGATTTAGGCTGAGCAGAGACTGAATCTTTTAAAGCTTCAGGTCATCAGCGTAATCGATGCACAAGATTTACTTTCACTGTTTAACTTCCTTATTTTGGGAGCACGATAAGATTAATGTATTTTCTTATTTGGAATCCAATTGTACGTACAAGTCGTGTTTTATTACACTGATCTTTATCTGCACAACATGCCTCTTATCAATAAAGCCCAAGCTTGCAGGTGAAACACGGCTAACTGTGTGTTTGGAAGGATTTTCAGTGGTTGTTATTTGGGATTCAGAGCACCGCCAAACCTCTGCAAACAGAAAAGAGACGCCGAACTGAATTTTAACAAGGATCCTGAGAGGAATTCTGAGTGCAGTGCACTGAAGTGTTGCAGCATACCAAAATCAATTTCTGCTATTTTTCCATTGACTAAACATTATTCTGTAGTCAGTGTGTTCATTATTTAAATTATGCTTTCTGTAACTTAGTTTGAAGAAGTTAATAACCTGCCAGCACTCTGCATGATGGTAGAAGGAAAACTGTGAAGTCCCTTATTATGGTGCCATCAAAGGAACAATGGATGATAATGTTTTGTGTGTGCATGTTAGCTAAATATCTCACAGATCACTAGACAAATCTTAATGGAGATTGTAAACAGTTTTGGATTTGCATCTACAATTGATTAGCTTTAGGTGTCAACCTGATTCAAAGGTGCCAAAGCTGTGATCTTAAAAAGCACAAAAAGGCTCGTCATTGTGACACATATTGACTCAGGATTTGGAGTGGTAGTAGCTGAGACTGATCCCCTAACATATTTTGAGTGCAAGTAGATTGTGCAAGATCAACATTCAGAATTTTGTCATTACTGTTAGATGTTTTTATCTGTTTGCAAGTTATCTTATTAACCATGAAACTGTCAAGAAATAAGCATAGGACGAACATCTACAAGTAATTAACATTTGGAGGAAATCAGATTGAAGATGGCCACATTCTGAAACACAAAACCGGCTTTATTTCTGTATGTTTTACAAATATTGTGCTAAAAGATTTGATGTAATAGAAGCTGAGAGTCTGAGCGTGCTTTAAAGGAGCTGTATGTAACTTTTCTAACAATATATTTTTAACATGTTTCTTCACTCTGTCACTACCTCCTGACATACTGATTTTAGACAAGTAATCTCTGAAAAAAACTATTGTCCCCTTGCTTCTCTAAAAGCATTTCTAAAAAGCCACAGTGACACGCCGTTAACCAGCCAATAAAAACAGAGCTTGAATTTGAATCAGCCAATAAAAACAGAGCTTGAATTTGAATCAGCCAATAAAAACAGAGCTTGAATTTGAATTTCAGCAGAGCAAGGGTAACAGAGCCATATATGGCTCTGAGGGGGAGGGACCAGAAACGTGTCTCTGTTCAAAATTTTCCTAAGTTCCAGCGTGTTCCAGAAATTACATACTGAACCTTTAAGGTAATACGAGATTGCACTTTATGTTATTTTCAAGGTTTGACCAAAGCAACTACAACTCTGTTACAACAAATTAAATCTGTGGCATGACAATTGTTAAAAAATTATGGTTTGGTTGTTTATTTTTAAATAAGCTCTACATATTACCTCTCACATCAACATCATTTAACTATTAAGAAAATGCAACTTGGGTAAACTAGTGTGCTGGAAAAGCAAGTTCGATTGTTGGTCGAACCTCAGATCTAGGAGGAACAATGTGGGTTCTGTCCTGGCCGTGGAACACTGGACCAGCTCTTTACCCTCACTAGGGTCCTCAAGGGGCTATGGGAGTTTGCCCATCCAGTCTACATGTGTTTTGTGGACTTGGAGAAGGCATACGACCATGCTCCTCGGGGTACATTATGGGGGGGTGCTCTGTGAGTATGGGATTGGAGGCCAGTTGTTACGAGCTGTTCAGTCCCTATACAAGCAGTGCGAGAGTGTGGTTCATATTGTCGGTAGTAAGTTGGATCTCTTCAGGGTGGGAATTGGACTCTGCCAGGGCTGCCTGTTGTCACTGATTCTGTTCATAACTTCTATGGACCGAATTTCTTGGTGCAGCCAGGGAGTGGAGGGTTTCAGGTTTGGTGGCCTCAGTATTCCTTCTCTGCTGTTTGCAGATGATGTGGTCCTGTTGGCGTCATCGTGCCGTGATCTCCAGCTCTCACTGGAGCGGTTTGCAGCCGAATATGAAGCAGCTGGGAGGAGAATCAGCACCTCCGAATCTGAGGCTATACGGTCCTCAACTGGAAAAGTGTGGATTGCTCTCATCGAGTCGAGGGTGAGGTTCTGCTTCAAGTGGAGGAGTTCAAGTATCTCGGAGTTTTGTTCACAAGTGAGGGAAGAATGGGGCCTGAGATTGGCAAACGGATTGGTACAGCATCCGCAGTATTGCAAACCTTGTACCAATCCGTTGTGATGAAGAGAGAGCTGAGCTGTAAGTCAAAGCTCTCTGGTTCACATTCCTACCCTCATCTATGGTCATGAACTCTGGGTAGTGACCGAAAGAAGGACATTGGGGGATACAGACAGTTGAAATGAGTTTCTTCCACAGGGTAGTTGGACTCTCCCTTAGAGATAGGGTGAGAAGTTCAGTTATCCAGGAGAGACTCGGAGTAGAACCGCTGCTCCTCCACATCGAGAGGAGCCAGTTGAGGTGGTTTGGGCATCTGGTAAGGATGCTCCCTGTGTAGTGGACCTACCCAGGGTCAAATTAAGGTTTTTGAACTGTCCAGTGATGACCTTTACTGACCTCTCAGTAAAGCAAGACATTTACTACAAAATCATTCATTTAGCTATAATCTGATAACATAGTCACCAAAAAGAGACTATTTCTATCTTTGATTTTAGGCTGATGTGATCAAAAGAATAACTTTTGTCATTTTCATGATGTGTGCTTTTAAGCTGTGTTATTCTGTAAGAGTTAAACTGTGTTCACTGCTGTGTTAAAGGTGAAATCTCGGGTCACATAGACCAGACGGTTTTGTTTAGAAAGTCAGAAGACAGGTTAATCCGTTGTTTTTCATGAACAAGGCTCCAGCTTCTCTGTCTTTTCCTAAACAAATCTCCCTCTGCTCTGGCTGTAACCTTGGGTCTGATAAGGCAAGTGAACTCCTCTCTAAGTCGCTTTTTAAGTTCTAACTGTGCGGAAACGCTTCAGAGTTTCTGGGAGCTTCAGAGAGAGATGTGAATTTTTCCCAGAGAGCTGAATGACCACCAGTCACGCGCTAAGGACTCGTCATCCAGCTGGGACTGATAACATGTTGTTATGGGTCCATTTCGAACGAGCGTAAGCTCAAAAACTTTGATTATTCCTCCCTGGAATAAGTTTATCTTGAAGTCAGAGGCCAGGAGCTGACATATTTTCTGATGACCAACGCGAAACCAGGAGACGTTGAAAACGTAAACGAATACCCTGCTCGAAGGTACTGTACTGGTTCCCACAAGGACCCGTGCATCTGAAAAGCTACAAGGTCTTCCCTCTTACCGGGCTGTCGTCGAAAGGTAAAGAGCTGTTTACAAAACGTACCTGGATTTTAGCAGAAGTCGGATGAGAAGTGTCACTTTGGTCTCATGCTCACAATAATTTCCTTTAAACCATCTCTCCTCCTATTCTTTTCCCTCTCAATCTAAGCTGGAAACTATTTTAAGTTTAAAGAGCCCTCAGACTAAATATGTTTAACATCTAGTATTTATGTCTGTTGTGTTAAATTTAAGTGTGCTGACGTATTTGAATTGAAAGAAAGTGAAATCATGTCAATCAAGTGTAATGGTGTTAATTTAGTTGATTCATTTTAAATAAATGATAGTGTCTCTTTGACATATCAAGCTAAGTTAACGTGTCCATTGTCACTTTATAGCTCTGTTTATGTATCCATCATAAAGATCACAGAAATATTGGATAAACTGAAAAAGAAAAGAATCCGTGAATTTACTATTCAATCTGAATAAGTAAATTAATTAAGGTAAAGAGGTCAGTATTAATATTGACCCTCTCATAATCCTTTACATCTGGGTGGCACTATATGTGTTTAAAGACACAATATATGTCAGCGATATATGACAGCATGCTCAGGCAGCATCCTGTCACATTTTAGTGAAGTCATTGCATTTAAGTCAGCCCTCTTTTATAAGCGTTTGAGTAGGAAAAAACGGAAATCAGGCTGCTTGGGTTAGTTAGTAACTGTTGTTTGAACGTAAGTTCTATTTTAAAGTTAACACTGCAAGAGTGCATTTAACTTTTACAAAGTTCATTGAGGGTAAAAACCTGAAAAAAGGTACCTATGAATACTTATTACACAGTGAAACGCGTAAACCTCAGCTGATTAGTTTATTTGACTCAGTGCTACATTAAAAGTGAATATTTATTTGCAAACACTAACATGAGAACAATCTTTTGATTTTTTTCACACAAAATCAATACAATAATGGACGTTAAACAGGGTGAAACAAGTGAGAGGGTCCGCTCCATCAGGACCCCAAAAAGGCTTAGATCGAGCCGAGGTGGTGACTGCTCAGTTGACAGGTACGTGCAAGGAAAAAATGAACATCCTTTGATGTTTTACGACAGGCACCTTAAAGCTCATTTTGGTGACAAATATACACCAGGCATGGAAGAAGATGAAGACTTTAAGTGGTCTTTCTTCTTACATCTCGGCTATAAGATACGATTTCCGCTGCTCACCGTGGTTAATGCAAAGACGCAAACCATGGAAGAAATAAAACAGTACACTGTGAATGTCTTTAAATCTAACATGCAAACCAAAACACCCTTACAGGTGTCCCCAGGTGAAGTGGTCATCATAAGATCACAGAAATATTGGATAAACTGAAAAAGAAAAGAATCCGTGAATTTACTATTCAATCTGAATAAGTAAATTAATTAAGGTAAAGAGGTCAGTATTAATATTGACCTCCTCATAATCCTTTACATCTGGGTGGCACTATATGTGTTTAAAGACACAATATATGGTCTCCCATAAAAGCAGCAAAAGGGGGGAGATGTAGTGGACCTACCCAGGGTCAAATTAAGGTTTTTGAACTGTCCAGTGATGACCTTTACTGACCTCTCAGTAAAGCAAGACATTTACTACAAAATCATTCATTTAGCTATAATCTGATAACATAGTCACCAAAAAGAGACTATTTCTATCTTTGATTTTAGGCTGATGTGATCAAAAGAATAACTTTTGTCATTTTCATGATGTGTGCTTTTAAGCTGTGTTATTCTGTAAGAGTTAAACTGTGTTCACTGCTGTGTTAAAGGTGAAATCTCGGGTCACATAGACCAGACGGTTTTGTTTAGAAAGTCAGAAGACAGGTTAATCCGTTGTTTTTCATGAACAAGGCTCCAGCTTCTCTGTCTTTTCCTAAACAAATCTCCCTCTGCTCTGGCTGTAACCTTGGGTCTGATAAGGCAAGTGAACTCCTCTCTAAGTCGCTTTTTAAGTTCTAACTGTGCGGAAACGCTTCAGAGTTTCTGGGAGCTTCAGAGAGAGATGTGAATTTTTCCCAAAGAGCTGAATGACCACCAGTCACGCGCTAAGGACTCGTCATCCAGCTGGGACTGATAACATGTTGTTATGGGTCCATTTCGAACGAGCGTAAGCTCAAAAACTTTGATTATTCCTCCCTGGAATAAGTTTATCTTGAAGTCAGAGGCCAGGAGCTGACATATTTTCTGATGACCAACGCGAAACCAGGAGACGTTGAAAACGTAAACGAATACCCTGCTCGAAGGTACTGTACTGGTTCCCACAAGGACCCGTGCATCTGAAAAGCTACAAGGTCTTCCCTCTTACCGGGCTGTCGTCGAAAGGTAAAGAGCTGTTTACAAAACGTACCTGGATTTTAGCAGAAGTCGGATGAGAAGTGTCACTCTGGTATCATGCTCACGATAATTTTCCTTTAAACCATCTTTCCTCTATTCCTTTCCCTCTCAATCTAAGCTGGAAACTATTTTAAGTTAAGGAGCCACAGACTAAATATGTTTAACATCTAGTATTTATGTCTGTTGTGTTAAATTTAAGTGTGCTGACGTATTTGAATTGAAAGAAAGTGAAATCATGTCAATCAAGTGTAATGGTGTTAATTTAGTTGATTCATTTTAAATAAATGATAGTGTCTCTTTGACATATCAAACTAAGTTAACGTGTCCATTGTCACTTTATAGCTCTGTTTATTTGTCCATCATAAAGATCACAGATATATTGAGTAAACTGAAAAAGAAAAGAATCCGTGAATTTACTATTCAATCTGAATAAGTAAATTAATTAAGGTAAAGAGGTCAGTATTAATATTGACCTCCTCATGTTTCCTACATCTGGGCACCTCCCTAGGGAAGTGCTTTGGGCATGTCTGACTGGGAGGAGACCCCAGGGAAGACCCAGGACACGCTGGACAGACTATTTCTCTCGGTTGACCTGGGAACGCCTTGGGCTCCCCAAGAAAAGCTGGAAGAGGCGGCTGTGAAAAGAAATGTCCGGGCCTCCCTGCTCAAGCTGCTGCCCCCACGACCCGATTTCAGAACAAGCGGAACATTATGGATGGATGGATAGAAAAAGCAACTTGTCTACAGCATACAACAGTTCATAAATATTTATCATCACTAGTACTTCTAACTGTGACATTTAATCACAGTTGTGTTCATGTGCCTAACAAATACAGTTTGAAATTTAAATTTCATAGCTTTTCATGCAATTTAGAGGCAGTGTCAAATTAAAAATTAGATAAATAACATTTACCTAAAGTTAGCAGAAGCTTAGCTTATATTATTTTTAGACTCAGAAATGTGAGAAAATACTTAAATTTTCTGTTGCACTCTCACTAAGTTTCAAATGTTTGAGTCCAAGCAAGCAGCGAACCGTGCGGCCATGTTTTGTGCAGTGAGTTTTTGAAATTCACTGCACAACTCCCAAGTTGTATTCTAGGCCTCGCACATTATTTTGTTGCCAAAAATCCACCCGCATTGAACCCACCTGGGCCTGCGGGCGCAGCAACCTTCACATTAATGATTTAATCTTTTAGAGTATGCCTAGACAAATATACAACAGTACTTAAAGGTTACAATCAAAAATTCCTTGATCGTCCAGGCGTCTGCAGCCTTTAAGATCAAGAGTCGTTTCAGCCCCTTCGCTCACTTATTAAAACGTGTCCAGAGTTGAAAACCTGCTACAACTGTGATTATCAACTGGTGGCTCATGGGCCACTTCAAGTTTGTTGGAGGGGATGTCTCCAGCCAGTAAGAGCAACATTATAAAACTAAAAATATCTAATGATTGTTACTTTTTTCTCACACAATTTAAGACAAAAGAAAAGACCAGATTAATGCAAAGAAGGAAAAATATGAATTTTGCCCATTTTGATAAAAATTTAAACAGTAATCTATGCAGGCCTGTGAGAGTCCTTTTTTTTTGTGGAAAAATGTATCGGATATTTCACTTCAAGGCAAGAAAACATAAAGAGTATAAAGATTAGACCAGTTTGTTGGATATGTAATTGAACTTTTACACCCTTCCCTTGTAATAGTATAATCATTCACATATTTTTAAAATTAATAACAGAAAAATAGCTCAAACTAGCCTGTTTTTCTTTATGGTATAACAAAAACCAATACAACTCAGTTTTATGTTCATTTTGTTCAAAACTTCAAAGAGCTGCTGAATAGAGACTAAAGAGTGGAATGTGGCCCCAGAACTGCAGGTTGCAAACCTCAGTCCTAGACAAACATTATATATTTTTATAACTTTGTTTATTATAATATATGCGTCTTTGATACAAAGTACAAAGCTTTACATTAAAGTGCAATAGTCCTCATTGGGATTTAAATAATGTATCAGCCCAAAATGTCGCAGTCAGAAAAAAAAAGTTTAGTTATTATTATAAACAAATAAAATCCAATACAGGTAGTCCTCGAGTTACAACATTTCATGGTTACGACGCATCTCCCATAAAAAAAAAATTAAATTAAAAATTTGAAAAGCCGAGTTACGCAGTTTCCGGTTTTACGTCGTAAACGTAGCGGCGGAGGAATACTGCACTGTACTCTCTAAAAAAGCTAAGTCTGGTCCTCTGAATGTTCAAAAAACAAAACAAAACTGTACTGTGAACGCGGTTTTACGTCGTAAACGGAATGCGGAATATGGCAGATGGACTGGTTTTACGTCATAAACGTAGCGGCGGAGGAATACTGCACTGTACTCTCTAAAAAAGCTGTCTGGTCCTCTGGACATTCAAAAAGTAAACAAAACTACTGTGAACGCAGTTTTACGTCGTAAACGGAATGAGGAATATGGCAGATGGACCGGTTTTACGTCGTAAACGTAAAGCAGCGTCGGAAAATATTGTACTTTAAGCGGTGGAAAATATTACACTGTTAGCGGTGGCGGAAAATATTGTACTGTACGCGGTGCGGTGGCGGGAAATATTGTACTGTATGCGGTGCAGCGGCGGAGGAATACAGTACTGTACTGTGAACTAGAGGCTGACATTTTTTCGGGAATCCCACGGGTCACGGGATTCCCACGGGATTCCTGTGGGATGGGAATCGACTTAACTGTTATTCACGGGATTGGGACGGTACAGGATCGAAAGTTAACGGGAGCAGACGGGAGCGGGAAATATGTCGTGACAAAAAAAAAAAACATGGAACGTCGCCATTTTGTAGTTCTCTTTCCACCAGCTTGCACTGTAACGCAAGTTAAAAGAACTACATGACCCAGGCCACTGCTTTCGCCGGAATTCAAAGAGTAGCAGCAATGGAGGGAGTAAAGACGAGCGGAGAGGTATCTGGATTGTGAAAGTAATGCCTTTATGCACTTTTGTTTACAAGTTTTGTGCAGTATTTTTGTTGATAAAATGAAAACATAAAAGTAATGTCACTGTTTTAAGGAAATTTCTCAATAAATGAGTAAAATGCAACATTCTATGTTGGGGTTTATTCAATTAACTGACCTCCAAATGAGCTAAAAACAGAGACTAAGGTGGTCCTCTGCAGGAAAATCTATAGAGATCACAGGCCATGTACTACGTTTTGTGCTCTTTAGTGATTTAAAAAAAAAATTTGTTTACATTAAGGCAAAAAATGCCTCCCTCTACTGCCACAGATGAACTGTTTCTGTTGCTATATCTATTTAAATCAAACTGCAAAACACAAAGTAGCCTAATCTTAAAAACATTGTGGTGAAGATTAAATCAAATTAATTGTATTGCTTACGAGTAAATTAGGAAGAAAAGATGGGAGCGGTACAGGAGCGGGAGTCATTTTGAATGGGAGCGGGATGGGAGTGGGAGTCATTGCACCAGGAGTGGGACGGGACAGGAATTAATTTTTTACTCAAGCCTGGGAGTGGGACGGGACAGGATTATTTTCTGTGGGAGTGGGACGGGACAGGAGTAGAAATTCACTCCCGTGTCACCCTCTACTGTGAACACGGTTTTACGTCGTAAACGGAAAACGGAATGCAGGTACAGCGGATGGACCGAGAACTGCGTTAACAGCATCCTGGTAGGCCATTAACTTTTTTTTCCTTCATTATGGCTCCTAAACATGTGTTTTTGATAATTATGTAGGGTACTGTGTTAGGATAGGCTAAGTGCTTGGTAATACAGTACTGTACATGTACTGTATATGGTGCACGGTGCAGTATGTACGTATATTCCGACTTACGTCGAAAATCGGTTTACGATGCCACATAGGAACGGATCTATGTCGTAAGTCGGGGACTATGGGGCGGCCGTGGTGTAGTGGTAATGGCAGTCGTCTCCCGATCGGAAAGTTGGCGGTTCGACTCCCGGGACCCGCACCATGTGTCGTTGTGTCCTTGGGCAAGACACTTAACCCTGAGTTGCTCCCGGTAGGACTGGAAAGCACCTTGCATGGTAGTCTGCCGCCACCGGTTTATGAATGTGTGTAGCATTCAATATATGTGTAGCACTTTGAGATTTTCAGTAATGAAAAGTGCGTTATAAATTGAATTAATTATTATTATTACCTGTATTTCAAAAAAGGACAACAGGCATTTTAAAATGAACCAATTTGCCTAAAGAAAAAAAATGCAATAAAAAACTATTAACCTACAGAAAAGCCTTGAAGAGCCCAGATTACAGTGGGTTCTCTATTAAAAAGCACAGGTAAGATAAAACGGAAAGGACACCCTCCTGCTTCTAAAAATATCCAACGTGATGCAGCTCGGTGTCTGGAGCTATGAATCATCACAGATATTTACAGCCAGCCGGAAACCTACCATATATTAGCTCATGATAAAGTTTATTGTCGTGTGCTCAGGCTGCAGATCGTGAGGCGTGAAGTGTAAAAAACAAAAAACAATCGCAGTGAAGAACCGAGGAGCTTCTCAAGACTGGTTGTAACAAACAGAGACGCTTTACACACCAGATGCTCTGCAGGGGTTGTCACTTTTTATATCTATCATCACAGTACAACAGATGACTCTCAGCTACTACCACTTCAAGTTTTAGTTCAATATCTGCAAAATCCAACGAGTTGCAATCATTTTTGTATTTATTAGCTGAATTCATTGACTCCTAAAGCTAAAAAATATATTACTTCATCAAAATCTGCCGTGTTCAATGTGATATTTTGCTAACAAACAGTAACTCCAACGTTAAAGTTTCAAGCAAAGCCCTCCTGCAATCAATAGCACTTAAAGTACATGTTGTGAATTACTCTCAGTTACTACCAACGTAAACTTTAAGTAAAATATCGGTCAAATTGTTTTAAGTTATAGGCATGTTTGTGTTTTTAAGAGCACTTGGCTATGGCAGCCATCGTAAATGGGCTTGGCACTTCAGTTGAGGTGCATACAGTGATTATGTCTTGAAAGTTTCATTAAAATCCATCCACTGGTTCATGCAATATTTTGCTGACAGACACATGTGACTTCATATCTTTAATGGCAACTATTTAAACAAAAACCTGCACAAGCTGTTAATGCTCAGAATATGTGCTGGGGATCACGCTCAGCTACTTCCTAACCAAATGTTATGAGGATATCTTTAAAATTGACCGAGTTATGACTATTTTTCTCTTTTTAAGGTTATGATGGCTCTGGCAGCCATTTTGAATCCGGTTAACTCCAAATGTTAATCACTTGTACATGTAAATACAATGATCAATTCCTGAGAGTTTCTAAAATCCATCCACTGGTTCGGGGAATATTCTGCTAACAGACACTCGCAATATGATCGCCCTCTTCTTGATCGCCATGGGGTGAGCTACAATATTCTGGATGCAACTGATGGGATTCGGATAAATAACAGTCCGTGTGGAGAAATGGAGGAAATAAATAAATAAATAAATAAATGAGCTTGGGGAAAACATTTTGTCCATTAAGGCCTGAGAGATGATGTAACTTGATGGATCTTTGCATGAACTCAACTTTTATTTTATTTTTTTTTTTACTTCTGCAAAGAAACTGAACATTTTTATATTTGTGTTCCTCAGACAAAAGTTTACACTGAAACGGTGACAAAAAAAAAAGACGGAGTCAAAAAAAGACGGAGACAAATAAAAACGACGCTTACCGAATTTTCTGCTTCCGAGGGCAGGTGAGGAGCAGAGGCTGGCCGCCAGAGCAGCCAGCAGGACGGGACGCCACGGTGAACCCATACCGCTCCTCCGGCCCCGACTAATCCATGCCGAACCGTGCGGTGCTAAAACAGCATGTCTGGACGGCTCTGGAGCGGAACGCTGCAGGAACCAGCACCGGAGGAGAGGCACGGCCAGGCGTCGTTTCAGCACCACAGACAGCGACCAGAAGCGGAGGAGCCCCGCCCCAGATCTATGACGTCACGCGCACGCACACACACAAGTATTGTACTAATGCAAAAGCTTTAAAAACTAAAACAATCTGTAACGAATTTCTGTTGTAAGCTGCCCAAAACTCATTATTGTTTTTGTTTATGTGCCTTTATTCTCTTTTATGCTATGCATGCCTTAAGTCTCGAGCCTTGTTTGACATTGTAAGTTTTTTTTGTACTTGTTTTTTT
>JBBPBX010029052.1:0-15126 GCA_038048925.1 Garcialebias charrua | reverse complement strand
CCCCCAAAAAAAAGACCCAGCTGAAAAGTAGCTAAAAAACCAGAAAGAAGCTTAAATGTCCAGAATCGAGTGGAGAGAGCAACATTTTGTTGAATTAAGCTGAAAATTTTAAATTACGGTAGTGCAAAAATTAAGGAATTAGCTGAAAAAGCTAAAAATTGCATAAAATCAGCTGCTAAATAGTAGCTGAAACTTGCAGACAGGAGCTGAAAGGAGCATAACAAGCTGAAATTAGCAGAAAGAAGTTAGAAGCACAAAATGTAGTTAGCAGAAAGAATCTGAAAGGAGCACAAAACAGCTAAAAAAAACCAGCTGAAATTAGCTGAAAAAAGTTTAAATTTGCACAAGGAAACTGAAAGAAGCTGAAGTAGAACACAATGTGAAAGGAGCAGTAAAAATATTGTAAACAGATGTAAAGATTTGAAGGATGTAAAATGAGATCAATTAATTTAATATGAGGAAAATAAGGCTAAATATTTTAAAAAGCTAAAGTTGCACCAATACCAAAAGTCAAAGCAGGGTCGTCCTGAAAGAGCTGAACGTTTTGATGTATGATTTGTTGAAATGGCACAAAAAATTGCGAAATGAGAAAGATGCCGAAAAACATACGTGTAAGGGGTTATGAGGAGGTCAATATTAATACTGACCTCTTTACCTTAATTAATTTACTTATTCAGATTGAATAGTAAATTCACGGATTCTGTTCTTTTTCAGTTTACCCAATATTTCTGTGATCTTTATGATGGATAAATAAACAGAGCCATTAAGTGACAATGGACATTGACTTAGTTTGATATGTCAAAGAGACACTATCATTTATTTAAAATGAATCAACTAAATTAACACCATTACACTTGATTGACATGATTTCACTTTCTTTCAATTTAAAACGTCAGCACACTTAAATTCAACACAACAGACTTCAATATTGGATGTTAACATATTTAGTCTGTGGGCTCTTCAGCTTAATTATAGTTTCCAGCTTAGATAGAGAGGGGAAAGAGTAGGAGGAAAGATTTAAGAAGAAATTATCGTGAGCATGATACCAGAGTGACACTTCTCCTCCGACTTCTGCTAAAATCCAGGTACGTTTTGTAAACAGCTCTTTACCTTTTGACGACGGCCCGGTAAGAGGGAAGACCTTGTAGCTTTTCAGATGCACGGGTCCTTGTGGGAACCAGTACAATACCTTCAAGCAGGGTTCTGGTTTACGTTTTCCAACGTCTCCTGGTTTTCGCTTGGTCATCAGAGAATATGTCAGCTTCAGGCCTCTGACTTCAAGATAAACTTATTCCAGGAAGGAATAAACAAAGTTCTTGAGCTTACGCTTGTTCGAAGTGGACCCATAACAACATGTTATCAGTCCCAGCTGGATGACGAGTCCTTAGCGCGTGACTTGTGGTCATTCAGCTCTTTGGAAGGTTCACATCATCTTTCGAAGCTCCCAGAAACTCTGAAGCGTTCTCGCACAGTTAGAACTTAAAAAGCAGGAACAAAGAGAGGAGTGAACTTGCCTTATCAGGCCCAAGGTTACAGCCAGAGCAGAGAGAGATTTGTTTAGGGAAAGGCACAGCAAGCTGGAGCCCTTTCATGAAAAACAACGGATTACTGTCCTCTGAGTTTCTAAACAAAACCGTCCGGTCTCTGTGACCCGAGATTTCACCTTTGACACAGCAGTGAACACAGTTTAACTCTCACAGAATAACACAGCTTAAAAGCACACATCATGAAAATGACAAAAGTTATTCTTTTGATCACATCAGCCTAAAATCAAAGATAGAAATAGTCTCTTTTGGTGACTATGTTATCAGATTATAGCTAAATGAATGATTTTGTAGTAAATGTCTTGCTTTACTGAGAGGTCAGTAAAGGTCATCACTGGACAGTTCAAAAACCTTAATTTGACCCTGGGTAGGTCCACTACATACGGAAGAAACACGGATCTCATGAACATTCACACAATAATGTCAACACGTAGCGTTCACCGCAAAACTCGCAACGAATGAGCAAAATCAGCAGACGTTTTGTTGCCAACCATTACGAGTTGCTTGTTTACAGTTGAACACTGACGAGTACGTTCTGGACCGTCTGACGCGACAGACATTGTGTTGGTAAAATAAAACTTTTTACCGAACCCCCTTCAACACATCCGGTGTTTAGCGTTTTAAAAAACTCTTCTTCTTCTTCTTCTTCTCTTCGCAGGTGAGAAATGTGCCGTTCTTGCCATGGGGACGGCGGTGGGCAACAGTGACGTGTGGTTCCGCTTCAACGAGGGCATGTCCAACGCAGTCAGACGAAACGTCTACATCAGAGAACTTCTATAACACACACACACACACACACACACACACACACTGTCCTCTGTATTTGTACTTCCTGTACAGTTTGAATCCACACCAATCCAGAACTCTTGTTTTAGTTTAAAACAGTCTTTATTTCATTTGCCGATGTAAAGAGCCAATAAAAAGAACATTGTTGAAACTTTTAGAGAGCTACTCAGTACTTTACACTCACTCCAACACACACACATTCTCTCACACACACACACACACACACCAGCATTCAGGACTCTGTGAATAAATAAAATCAGGGATGTGTCTGAGAGGGAGTGAGTGTAAGAGTTAGTGCAGCAAGGTTGTGTGTGTGTGTGTGGAAGTGCATGGTTCTTCAGAGCGTGTGCATCCGTGATGTGTGTGTGTGATCATTAGAGGATCACACACTTGCCCTTCTCCACCCAGGGGTTGGCGCGCATCAGCTCGGGGTTCAGAAACGGATCTTCACAAACGCAGCCTTCAATCCACTTCACCAGCCTGCAGAAACAAAACGTCAGCACGACGCCTGACTGTGTGTGTGTGTGTGTGTGTGTGTGTGTACGTGTGTGTGTGTGGGCTCACTCAGTAACGGTGATGGAGGATTTCTCTCTGTTGATTGCTAGCTGATACTGAAGACTTTCCACTTCTCTCTTCATCTGTGGGACGTCAAAGTCGGCCATGATTGTTCCTGCTGTTCACAAACAAACAAACAAATTCAGCTCAGACAAACAAACAAACGTTGACCGTTCTTGTTGTGTTATTTGAATCATTCTCAGAGCTGTTTGAGAGGTAACACCTGCAGAACATTTTTATAACGCACATGACTCTGTTGTTAATCGTGTTCGCTTGCGAAGTTGTTGTAAATGTGTGCTTTAAAAAAAAAAACTTGCCGTTTCTGCTCGAGAATGCTCAAAGTTGTGTTTTACTCAAAGAAATGATGCAAAGTGTAAATAATTTGTTTAGTGGTTGAATTTGATGCAGCTTGACAACAATTTAAATGTTTTTACTGATGATAAAACAGGGTTTTCTGCAGGGCCTATATTAGGGGTGCACCGATAAATCGGCCCAGATTTCCTTAATTTTGGGAAATCGGCCAATGCTTGCATGAGAAACCGATTTTACAGATTTTTTTTTTTAGTTTAACACCAATTGTCTAAACTTCATTTATATTTCAGAGCACTACCTTGTGACCAGTTAAAACAAGTTTGTATTGTTTCTAGAATATTGTTCAAGGGTCTGTTTTTCAACAAAATAAGATTGAAATTCGAAGGCGCATTGTGACCTGACAACATCTAACAGTGTTGCTTATAAAACTAAATCGGTATCGGCCAAAATCGGAATCGGCAGGTCAGACTTTGTAGAAATCAGTGATCGGCCAAAAAACAGAAATTGGTGCACCCCTAGTCTTTATAAGTCATCAAAATCTTTAAATTTAATAATTTAATAAACTATGCCTGAAAGGTAAAAAAAAAAAAAAATCCAGTTTCTATTATAGGTGTTAAAAAGACATTTACTTATGTTTTATTGCTCTTTCCAACAACTGTTCTGTGTTGTAGTTCTTTTGGATGTTTTCTTACGCTGGAACAAAACTAAAATTCCCATCATGCAACAAATCTGTCAGACATAAGTGTTTGAATTAAGATTTAAACGAGAGGATATAGAATGCGTTACCGTTAAAGCAATTTTACTACTTTATTTTCTGTAACTCTTAAAAGTGCTAAAACTGGACGCAGTTAGAGAGGACATTGAGGAGGGAGGACAGAGATGCTGAAAGAAGAAGAAAAGATGTCGAGCTAAAATCAGAATTTTTTTTATTTTTTTTTGTAATATTTTAAATGTCTTAATTTCCACTGAGTGAAACTTGCAGAATCCTGTAAAACCTGTTAAGACCAAAGACGTACAGCAACTTCGGCTGTTGCTAGTTTTAATGCCGTCGCCAAATGTAGCTTTTATTGATGGTTTTGCAGAATGGGGGGCACAGAGGTTAAAAAAGGTGGGCCTGTGATTGGAAGGTCGCCGGTTCAACTCCCCAGACAGACCACATCAAAATGTGGGTGGGGAAAGGTGAAGCACCCACACCTGCCTCCACCCTCAATTGCCCCTCCCTGGGCCCTTGAGCAAGGCTCTTAACCCCTACCATCTGCTCCCCCCGGTGTCCCACATGCAGCTCTCTGCTCCACACAGAGGGCTGTGGTAGCTCGTGGTCTGTGGTTGAGTCAGGAAGGGCACCCGACGTAAAAATTACCAGGTCTTCGTGCAAGTCTGTTTGCTGTAGTGACCCTGAAGAAGGGAGCAGCCGAATAATTGGTATAATTTATTTTTATGGTTTTGCAGATTCTGGTTTTAACTTATAATTTATGTAATTTTAGTTTTTAATCTACTGTGCTTGTAGCTATTCTTGCTCATTTTAGCTTCTATTGTGCTGATGTCAGCTTTTAGACACAGTTTTACATTTTAGCTACCGGTATACTGTACTGTTGTGAAATTTAGCTTTTGTTTAAGCTTTTAAAATGTTTGATTTTGGCTTTTAATTACAGTACAGTTTAGGTGACGGTTGCTTTTAGCTAATGCTTGTTTTATTGTTGTTGTTAACTTTATTATGTTTAGTGGCACTAGATGCATTTAATCTTTCTTTTTTTAAAAACTGTTAAGCACTTTGGTCAGCTTCGTATTTTTGCTAATGTCAGCTTTTGTCTGTACTTTTGCCCATTTTAGCTTTTCTAATTTTATGCTCTGAGCTGTGTTTTTTTTTTTCAGACTTTTTAAATTTGATTTAATTTCAATTTATTTTCATTCAATTTAATTTCTGTTTTGCCAAATGTAGCTTTCATCCTTGGTTTAGCTAATGTTAGCTTTATATTGTTTTTGTTCATCTTAGCTTTTAGCTAGTGTTCTTCTGCCTGTTTTAACTCCTGCAGTTTTGCTTCAAGAGATTTTAGCACCTATCGTTCATTCGGATTACATTTTAGCAGAACATGCTAATCCGTGCCTGTTGTTGTTTACATGTTGTTGTTTACATTTGATAAGAACACCACTGCCCCACCCTGAACATGTCCAGGCTTCCGGTTTGGAAGCGGCTCTTCATCATCATCTCCATCTTTTTCACGGAGCTGCAGGTCTGCGCCTGATTCAGTCCAGCTGCAGCTAACCTCCATCATTTAAACATCTGGCGGCTGCCTCCATCGCTCCAACATCTGGGATGTTTTCGCGCACAAACGCTGCAGTTTGTAATAATTTGCGTGTGGGGGAAGGTTAAATAAAGTAAATCGTGCGAACAGGCCCGGGATGTGGTGATGAAACAAGCCGCTCTTACCTTCAGGCCTCCCGCTGAGAGCCGCGGCTTGATTCCGTGCGCAGCCGGTGGAGAGGAGACGAGGTCCGGCCTGTGAGCGGTGCAGCGTCCGCTGGAGTTGATGGTGTGGATGTGTCGCCGGCAGGAGGGAGAGTGTGGTCCGGACGGGATGCGCAGGGCGGAGTCAGACCGACAGATAATGAGCCCCTCCCACCCGCCGCCGAGCTGCTTTGATAGTCAAACCGAGGAGACACCTGTAGGCAAATCCAGAGCTGCGCTGCGGCTCGGCGGAGGAATCCAGGCAAAGTAGGGCGCGACACGATAATTTATTATTTATAAAGGAAACCAGTCTGAACAGCTTCCCCCAGCAAAGAAATGAAAACGTAGGGGGAATTCTTTTTTTTCGAGTGGCAATGCAGATGAGTAACATTCATTCAACCTTTATTTATACAGGCTAGCCTCGTTGAGTCACGGGGACTCATTTACAAGAGGGACCTGTCTCACTCACACCAAACAACCATCCACACTCACACCTAGGGTCAATTTAGAGTCACCAATCAGCCTAACAAGCATGTTTTTTGGTCTGTGGGAGGAAACCGGAGTACCCGGAGGAAACCCACGCATGCACGGGGAGAACATGCAAACTCCACCCAGAAAGGCCCCGGACCGGGATTTGAACCGGCAACCTTCTCGCTGAGAGGCAGCAGCTCTACCAGTTGTGCCACCGTGCAGTGCCCATCAACATCAATTTGTAATAAATTTTTTAAAAAAAAGCCTAATGTTTGGTGTGTGAACTGTAAGAAGTGTAACATCAGTGATAAAAATTTAAAAAAAAAAATCCGTCAAAGCTGAACACTCGAGGTTATTATAATAATAATAATTTTATTTAAAAGCGCCTTTCAAGACACCCAAGGACACTTAACAAACCAATACAGTTCAAACATCATCGGTGACAAATTGAAATATAAAATACATAAAGATTATAAAATGCAAAATAAAAAAATACATTTAGTAAAGTTAATGATACAGGTAGTCCCCGACTTACGAGCGCTCTTACTTACGAGGTTCCGGACTTACGAGCTGGCGAACGAGCAGTAAATTTGTAAAGAACATACAAAAAATACAGCACTTTTATGTGTTTTTAGATGAAAGTGTGTTAGCTAACCGTTTGGAAACAAGTTTCTGAGCATGTTCATGAACTAGTATGAACATTTGTGATGAAAAACGAGTGTTCGTAGTAGCGCTAGCATAATTTTTCCTACTTACGACCGAAAATCCGGACTTACGAGAACACGTGTTTCGTGTTCCGACGTACGAGATTTTCATCTTACGAGATACTCGTAGTAACGGAACTCGCTCGTAAGTCGGGGACTACCTGTAAGCTAGTCTAAAGAGATGTGTTTTCAGGGCAGTCTTGAACAGAGAAAGGGAGGTGGTGTTTCGAAGGTCTGGCGGTAGAGCGTTCCAGAGGTGAGGGGCAGAGCAGGTGAAGGCCCTGCTCCCCATGGTGGAGAGGTGGGAAGAGGGTACATGGAGATGTAGCGAAAAGGAGGAGGTTGCCATGGAAACCGCATACCAGACTGCTAGCCTGATTGATGGCAGGCTGAAAAGTAAGCCTCAAAACATGCGGCTCCAAAATGTTAATACATCAGATCTTACAAATTCTTGAACAATGAGATGCTGATTGTGGTCATGCATGTGAGGTATTTTTGTTGTTTTGTTCCGTTTCTTTCTTTTGTATATCTGAAAATAAAGACTTCCGGTTTAAAAAGAATAATATGAGCTAATGAAATTATGGAAGATGGGGTACACAGAAGAAAACCATTCTCTAACAGTGAAAGAGAAGATTTTAAAGAGAAAAAAAAAAATCTTCACGTGTCAAAGATTTTTATGTACCAAATAAAAGTTGTGGAAAACATTTTCAATGTTGGTGTAAACTGTTTATTCTCCAAAAATCATAAATAATTTTAAATATACAAATCTGAAACTTGTATTAGTTCCCAGTGACTTAACACACACACACACGTATATATTTTTTTTATATAATATGTATATATAAATATACACAATACAATTAAAATATATTACTCCAATTAACAGTTGTCATTTTTACAAGACAAATGTCATGAATGAAAAAAACAAAGTTCAATTAATGTGCTCAGTTTATTGGCCAATATACACCATAGTCGGGATTATAACTCTCATTTTTATATATATGGCTCATATATAGAGAGTTCACGGCTCTGGTCACGACCACTGAGAAACTATGCAATGATTTGTTGTTGCCATGGAAACGTGTAAACAAAACTAAGATTTTTAATGCACTCGCTCGGCATGTGAATAATGGTGAGAAAGAATCAATTTACATAAAATAAGGTTGCAGTTTCCTCAGTCTGAAGATTTAGAATCATGAATAATATAGATTTAATTTGGCTTGAATTGATTTTTTTGGCCATTGAAAAAAATACCACAGCAGTTTTACCAGATTTTAAAGCTTTAAATAAATATGTTAAACAAGACATTTAAATAAATCCACTAAAACAAAACTACTTTTCAGACAATGATTTATCAATGTGTGCCAATATAAATTATATGCTCTCTGAAATTATTTCTTACTGATCAGATACCTTATGATCTACAAATAGAGAAAATATTTTAGTTTAAGTAAAAGATTGTTTTTATTCAACTTCAATCTTTTCTTGAGCACAACAACCTGTTTGAAAATTTTCAGTCAGGTTTTCGAGCTCGTCACAGTACTGAATCTGCACTGCTCAAAGTGCAGAATGACATTCTTCTGTCTCTGGATGCAAAAAACCCTGCTCTGCTGGTGATGTTAGACCTCTCAGCAGCTTTTGACACCGTCGACCATCAGGTACTAATCAACCGTTTGTCTCAGCTGGTTGGCCTCCAGGGAGCTGTGCTTGAGTGGTTCAAATCTTACCTGACTGGGAGAACTTTTTCTGTCATGATAGGTGATCTGTCCTCCTCTTCATCAACCCCTCTGACCTCTGGCGTACCACAGGGATCCATTCTAGGGCCAGTCCTCTTCTCTCTTTACATGCTGCCATTAGGATCAATCATTGCACGTCATAACCTGTCTTTTCACATGTATGCAGACGATTTACAAATCTATCTGCCAGTCACTCCCAACCCCTCACTCAGTTCAAACACTCTTGTCAACTGCTTAAATGACATTAAGCACTGGCTCTCTCAAAACTTCCTCCACCTAAACACAGATAAAACTGAATGCATTTTATTTGGTGCACCTGATGACACCAGCAACATCCTTCCCAGTCCCAGTTTTGGTTTTCCCCTCCCCCACTTCAACCCGGTGGTCAGAAATCTTGGAGTGCAGCTTGACTCCAACTTAAAGCTTGATAAACAGATCAGTTCTGTTGTCAAGACCAGCTTTTTCCAGCTCCGTCTGCTCTCCAAAGTCAAGTCATTTCTCAGCCGTGGTGATCTGGAGAAGGCCATCCATGCCTTTGTGACCTCCAGACTTGACTATTGTAATGCTTTGTATGTTGGTATTAATCAATCCTCCATCTCCCGTTTACAGCTTGTACAGAACTCTGCCGCGCGCTTTTTGACCAACACACGAAAATATGAACACATCACTCCTGTCCTGTCCTCTCTACACTGGCTCCCGGTTCAGTTCAGGATACAGTTCAAGCTGCTGCTGTTTGCTGGTGAAGATTCTCAGTCATCCAGGACATGATCAAATCAAAAAAGGCGTTCAATAAAGGATCAACTGGACTTTATTTGTTGCAGAAAACGTTTCGACTTCTGTCCAGAAGTCTTTTTCAATTCTGAATGAATTTTTCATTCATTCATTCAACCTTTATTTATACAGGCTAGCCTCGTTGAGTCACAGGGACTCATTTACAAGAGGGACCTGTCTCACTCACACCAAACAACCATCCACTCTCACACTCAGGGTCAATTTAGTCACCAAAAAATAATTAGTACTTGTATCGGTACTTGGTATCGGCAAGTACTTTAATGTAAGTACTTGTACTTGTACTCGGTTTTCAAAAATCTGGTATCGGTGCATCCCTAAGCCTGACAAGCATGTTTTTTGGAATGGAAGCTGTGAGAACGAGAAGTTTTATACAAGCCACGCACCAACATATGAAATTGGAAACTGAAATAACACCAGGTTAGGTATTTTGTGGTGTTATTTCAGTTTCCAATTTCATATGTTGGTGCGTGGCTTGTATAAAACTTCTCGTTCTCACAGCTTCCATTCATTCAGAATTGAAAAAGACTTCTGGACAGAAGTCGAAACGTTTTCTGCAACAAATAAAGTCCAGTTGATCCTGTATTGAACACCTTTTTTGACTGCTGCTGTTTGTTTTCAAAGCTCTGAATGGACTTGCACCTCTGTACATCTCAGAACTTTTGAAAGCCCAGCAGAGCTTTACGATCTGCCAGTCAACACCTGCTGGAGGTGCCTCGCTCAAGGTACAAACAATGGGGAGACCGGTCATTTTCTGTTGCCGGCCCAAAAGCCTGGAACAGTCTCCCCCTTGAGCTGCGTGCCACCTCTGATCTGACTCTGTTCAAAACCAGACTGAAGACCCACTTGTTCAAAAAAGCTTTCAGTGTGTAACTTTTATTACTTTTGGTATTTTAGTATGTAGCATTTTTATTTCCATTGCCTTCTTTTATTACTGTTGTTTTTTATTCTATTTTCATTGATTTATTGTTCCAGTTTATTCATCTTTTTATCCTGTTAAGCACCTTGGTCAATGCAAGGCATTGTAGGAAGGTGCTATACAAATAAAGTTTATTATTATTAAAATAAGAATATTTGAATTTTCAGAGGCTCAAACTCCAAAGGCAACATTACCAACCACTGTGTTTGGAAAACCTTTTTTTAAATTCCTGTCCAGATGTTGCTCAGTAATTCAGGTACGGTAAATCTAACAAGTTGAAGTCAGGACCTTTGGACGGATTCGCAAGGCAGTTGTGTTCCTGCACGCCCCTCTCATCAGGGATTAATGGACAGAAACAACCACTAGACCAGGGGTCACCAACACGGTGCCCGTGGGCACCCAGTTGCTCCCAAGGACCATTTGAGGTGCCCTCGGACCTGTTCTAAAAATAGCACAACTCACCAAGCTGCATTTATAATTTCAGTTTATTCAGTTATTTTTTTGTATTTATACACATTTTAAAATGTTTCTTAAAAATATGTTTATTATACATTTTTTCAATTTACGCTTTATTTCCGAAGTTTATCAAACTGGTGCCCTTTGTATAACTCTGTACCCACAAAGTAGCCCAGTTTCAAAAAGGTTGGTGACCTCTGCACTAGACCGATGACAAATTCTGAGTCATAAATGCATCATGCTGCTGATATAGTGGATATGCTTCTCTTTTTGTTATAAAGACATCTGCCTGGGATTTGTCAAAGAGCAGATCATATTTACAGGTCTCTTGTAAATGAGTCCTCTTGGCTCAGTGGGATTAACCTGCCTAAATAAAGGTTGAATGGATATTTTATATTCAGTCCTCCATCCTTTGGTCCATTATCTTTTTGCTAGTTTCACTTTAATTTTTGACTTTTGCGGTCATTTTGACCAGTTGTGAAAAATGACTTTCCTTCAGCGGGTTCAAAGTATTTTAAACTAATGGGTAAGTGGAAAACAAATATAAACTATGACCATTAATATTAATTAATATATACCTGTGAATTACATTTAAATAACTATTAATGGTCTAAAGTAGCTTTAAATCACTGTTAAATTGCCTCTGTCTTCATCAGTCAAGGCCACCGAGCTCAACCTTTACAATAAACTACAATAACACAACGCAAACCACTTTGTAAACACAGTTTATTCTGTAAAAAGAACTTGATACAAAATGTCTCCCTCCTGTGGCCTCGCCCGGGTTCGTCCTGTCAGCATGCGGGCACCACTTTTCCCCACTCTTGATGGTATTTGAAGGAAAGTTGTTGCAAAACCTGCAAGAGAGAAAGTTTAGACCACAAAGTCCAATGTGACGATTCAAAACTGTTGATTTAAAAACCGTTGAGGCCTCAGAAAATGTTTAGAATCAGGAGCTGGAAGCTCTCATACGAGGTGTCAGAAAAGTGTTTGTCATCTCTGGCCATAATGCAACCCCCCCCCCCCAAATAAAAAAACAAATAGACTCACTGTTACTGAAACCCAGTCACCACCATCTTCAGCAGGACTTCTTCTTCCACAAGCTGTAAATTAAGAGACGCCGTGTTGAAATGTGTAGATAAAAACAACCAACGTATGAGCAGAAGAAGTAAAGGAGCCTCAGACTGGAGTCAGAATCAGGAGCTGCTGTTCAGCTCTCATACGAGGTGTCAGAAAAGTAAGTTTGTCATCTCTGGCCATAATGTATGTATGTACTGTATTTATATTTATACATATACATATATACATACATACATATATATACGGTATATATATATATGTAAAGAAAAGACTCACTTTTACTGAAACCCAGTCACCACCATCTTCAGCAGGTCTTCTTCAACAAGCTGTAAATTAAGAGACGCCGTGTTGGAATGTGTAGATAAAAACAACCAACTTTGAGCATTAGAAGTGAAGGAGCCTCAGACTGGAGTCAGAATCAGGAGCTGATGTTCAGCTCTCATACGAGGTGTCAGAAAAGTAAGTTTGTCTTCACAGGCTGAAACCACATGAAATATAAGACGACTCACCAGCTGTTTCACAGCAGCTTCGGTCTCAGGATTATCACTCGTCAGCTGTGAACAGGAAACAAAAGGCCACACATTAAAGTCTGACATGAACTCTTAACGGAACAAGTGTACACATGTTTGTCGTTTTACTCGGGCCAGGCCGTCAAGCCTTTTAGCCGGGCATTCCTAACCTTACCACATCTGGCATTTATCTGAATATGTGAGATAAAAACTTATTTTTCTTGTCTAACAGCTGTCCACAGCAACACAATTTTACGCCTGTCACTTCGTCAACTTGCGTGGGAGCGATAAACAGGAAATGGGGGCGTGGAAGGGACAAACTACCTACCACCACTTGTCTTTTGCTTTATTGTGCCGAGTTGGGAGATAATCAACTAGTTTCACTCGGAAAGAAAGTGAAACCCAAATAAACAACTTCATGTTCTAAACAAGCCCCATATAAAAATAAAAAAACGCAATGTGCGACTCACAAGATTTGCAAGCAACTTTAGAAAAAACAAGCCCAAAGTCACTTATAGTACACAGACTTCACAACACTGGGAAACGGAGCGCTCCTCTGTAGCTTTTTAGCTAGTGCGTCATTGCGCGCCGATAGCTTTGTGCTACGTCTGTGCCAGCATGTCGACAGTGGGGTGTGTGTGTGTAGGGGGGTGTTCAGTTCTGTTGACAGGGCGGGGCGCCCTGCTTGTATAATACCATCCCATACCAGCTTTATTTATAGAGCACTTTAAAGCTGCTATATGTAACTTTTCTAACGATATATTTTTAACATATTTCTTCACTCTGTCACTAGATTGATGTTAGAGAGGTAATCTCTGAAAAAAACTTAAAAAAAATATTGTCCCCTTGCTTCTCCAGGTGGTAAATAAGCATTTCTAAAAAGAAAAAGTGACCCGCCATTTTCCAGCCAATAAAAACAAAGTTTGTAACCAGCCAATAAAAACCGAGCTTGAATTTGAATCAGCCAATAAAAACAGAGCTTGAATTCAAATTTCAACAGACCACAAGGGGGCAGAGCCATATATGGCTCTGAGGGGGAGGGATCAGAATGCTTTGCTTGTTGAAATTTTTTCTAAGTGCTGATGTTCTACAGAAACTGCAGACTGAACCTTTAAACACCCACAGGACCAAAGTGCTGTACACACAACAAAACAATCATACAGTCAGGTAATAAAAATGATAAAAATGATTAAAAGTCACATAATAAAAGCTGAGCAATCATACAATTAGATAATACAAGCAATTAAAATTATTAAAAGACCCCGGGGGGTCATTGTGTGTAGTCACTGGTGGGGCTTCTCCTGTTCTCCCCTTTGGTCGGATCTGGGGAGTTGGTGAGTGGCTCGTCCTGTTCGGGTGGCCCTGGGCACTCTGGGCTCGGGGTCCTGCTTGGGGTCTTGGGCTCTGGTTGCCCCTTTGCCTGCCTCGGGCCTTGGGGCGGCGGATCTCTGATTCCTCACGATTACTATTGAATGTTCTATTGGAGGAAACTTTTTCACTTATGCATGCTCACAACCACACGCAAATGGATGCAGGGATGTATATGTAGATATATGCAGATATGTAGATGGGTATATGAATGAATATGAATGTATATGTATGTATACTGTATATATATTTGTAGGTATGGTATGTATATTTATGTAAATCTACTGCAAGGTCATTAATGTTATTAGTCTTTATGCATGTGTTGCTGTGTTCTCTCATGTACTTTGCAGGATTGCAGACGGAAGTTGGATGTGTTTGCCTTGTGCTTTTTTGTGGATAATTGTTGTGTTTTTTTGTTTTACTTTCTGTCTTTCCTTTTCTTTCTCTCTATTATTAAAAAAATTAATAATAATAATAAAAATAATAATAATAAAAAACTCATATCGGAGTGAGAGGATGGCTGTAAGGTGAGAAGGGAGGCCATCTATAAAGGAATTTTTTTTTTATTAAAAGACATCTCAGATGGTGTCAAAGGCCAGGGAGAAGAGATGGGTTTTTAGAAGAGATTTAAAAACAGACAGGTAGAGGAAACACTGTAACGGCAAATCTAAGCAGAGTCAAGACAAAAGTGGATTGCTGACTAGCTCATTAATCCTGTCAGAATTAAAAACAGTAGTCCCTCACTACTTCACGTTTGACTTTCGCAGACTCGTTCATTCACGGTTTTTCAACAATTGTCAATTTTAATATTACTCAAGTGATTGGGACAGTATGGGATAAAAATTTAACGGGAAAAAACTTCAGACAGGTGTTACCATTTTCTAGTTTTCTTTCCATAAGCCTACACTGTCACACAAGTCAAAAGAACTACAGTACCCAGAATCCAACAGTGCTTCCAGACACTGCTTTCTGCTGAAATGGAGGGAAAGTTTTGCAACGCAAAGTCAGGAATAACAATTGGTCTATGAAGCTCAGAAAACTAGCAGGAATGTCGCAAATAATCCCGAATCTCAATTATCCACTTACACATCAGCCTGGATGGTGCGGTGGGCTTCATGTAAGTCTGCACAACCAGAATCAAGCCCAACCGGACCAGAGCTGCTCATCTGCAGTGCTAGCGAGTACATTTTTTTAGTACTCTATAGTACATATACTGTACTGTACGTCTGTTGTTAAAATGAGTAGGTTTAAGAGTTTAGAACATTGCAAGAGTGTGGGAAGTGTTTATAAAGCCTTAAAATATAAATAATACAATAAATACAGTGTACCTACTTCACAGTTTTTCACCTATCGCGGAGGTGTCTGGAACATAACCCCCGCGATAATCGAGGGACTACTAAACTGAAGTTTGACATAAACTGCAGTCCAGTGCAGCGAGGACTGTCCAGACCTAT
>JBBPBX010029051.1:0-36131 GCA_038048925.1 Garcialebias charrua | reverse complement strand
TCACCAAATCCAGAGTATGCCCCCTGTTGTGCGTAGGGGCGTCCACATGTTGGGTGAGGTTGAGAGATTCCAAAAGAGACTTAAAATCTGTAGCCAGAGGGGAAGAGGAATTGTCCATGTGGATATTTAGATCGCCAAGAAAAATAGTTTTTACAGGGGAGGTGCAGAAAAAAGTGAGGAGGTCATGCATTTCTGAGTTAAATGAAACATGCGGTTTGGGAGGTCTATAAATCAATATAACGTTCATCAGGAGTGGGGCTTTGAAGTTGAAGGCCAAACATTCAAAAGAAGAAAAATTATGAGAAGACAGATGTGACAATTTTAAATTACTGCGGTAGATTACAGCCAGACCACCACCGCGGCCAGTGCAGCGGGCTCTCTGCAGATAACTGTATCCAGAGGGACAAGCTTCATTCAGAGAACTGAACACGTCTGGTTGATGCCAAGTTTCTGTGAGGCACATGAGGTCCAAGTTTTTCTCCAGAATGTGATCATGAATTAGACATGATTTATTGGATAGTGATTGTACATTGAAAAGTTCTATTTTAATGCTAGTTGGTGTAGGAGCTTTTTGAACCGGTTTAAGCAGACTGAAGTCCACTCCACGTTTTCCTTGCCACCTCGTGCGCTGCGGACTACAAGGGACTACAGACGCAGCGTTCTGATGACGTAGTCGAGGTGCGACACGTCTCCCGGACGGAATCAATTCAGAGCGAGAATAAACGGATTTCTTTCGAGAGCCTCTATGGATGTAACGAGGTCTACGCAGAAGTCCCAGTTGTTTGATGATGGAAACAGAAGGTGAAGTGGAGCAGAACAAGTTTGTTAAGTCCAAGCAGCTGCGAAGCGGAGTAGGTCAACATCACACCAGCCAAACCGGGCTGACAAATGACTGTAACTCAATGAGTTTACAGGTGAGCTCAAATCTGGTGGGTGTACCTGGGAGTCCTGAATAGTGTTTATACTCGGCATGTGACACTGCTTAATATTGTCTGAGGTTGTGCCAAACATTATTTTGAAGGTTACAACTCCATCATTTCTCAGTGTTAGATCTTGGTCTCAAACTCTGACAGAAAAAGGTGGCGGGCGATATGCATTCATAATAATAATGATAATGAATTCCATTTATAATGCACTTTTCATTAATAAAAATCTCAAAGTGCTACAAAGTGTAACAAAGCAAAGATCAAAATAAAACAAGTGATAAAATCAAATAAAATCAATAATAATATTGACTAAGATCAAAGATAAAATCATGTGGATGCAGATTAGGCTTGCTTAAAAAATAAATAAAATAAAACAAGTGATAAAATCAAGTAAAATCAATAATGATATCAGCTAAGATCAAAGATAAAATCATGTGGAGGCAGAATAGGCTTGCTTAAAAAGAAAGGTCTTTATGCTGCTTTTAAAGTCAACCAGTGACTTCATTCCTTCATTTACCGTATTTTTCTGAATATAGGTCGCACCCGAATATAGGTCGCATTGTCCAATTATTGCCAAAGAATTGGAAAAATCCATATATAGGTTGCACCTGAATATAGGTCACACCTACGTCAAAATGTGGACCGTGTTTAGCTCTGCTGCAAATGTCTGCCACAGGAGCGCACAGCAAGGCTTTTAAGAAGATTAACACTTAAAAACAATTATTTGTTTGATAAAAATTATAGCAAATATGTGTCTGAGCTGAACTTTTCTTTAATAAATGAATAATTTTAGCAGGATAAACACCTAAAAATATATTTGTTAGCTGACATTATTGTAAGAGTGTGTCTCAGTTTAATTTTTGTTAATAAATGATTACAAATCAGCTTATTTTATAAAAAGCCATAAATAGGTCGCACCTGAATATAGGTCGCAGGGCATGCAAAAATGATAAAAAGCCGCTACCTATATTCCGGAAAATACGGTAATGCTAAGCCTTTCATCTCTGGAGGTGTTACAGAGGACAGTACATCAGCGTATTTACTAACTCTTACAGTTTTAAACTCGAGTCTGGTTTCTGACCTGCAGCGTTGAAGGGAAAACGTTAGAGAGACAGACCGGTCCTCGGAGAGCTGCAGTCCAGGCAGAGCTATCCGGTGCTCTCATGTTTCCGCTCGCCGTCTTGTGTAATACTCTCCTCTGGGAAATGCCCACTTTGCAGATGCGTGTGGACCATGTGTGAAAAAAGGATTCCTCCTCGTGTTGTCTCGGCAAGAAGAACATTAGCACCAAGCCTTCTGCAGTTGTGAAATGAATGATGCACAAAACTGGATTTCACACTAACAGGCATGTTGTTCAAAGCTGCACACACTTGTTTGCTTTAAGTATTTAAAAGGATTTGTTTTTCTTCATCCCTGCTTTTCTTAGTCATCTCAAAAGGAGTTTGACCTCTGTGAGATAAAAAAAAAAAGGAGCATTGCATCGGCTGACTTGGGAGTTGACTTTAAGGCCAAGAAATGCAATAAATGTCATTTATTAAGGTTGTGTAAGCATTGAATCACCTTTACTCATTCATTACTCTTCTGTTTTCATCATAATTTTCAGTTTGTTTCTCCTCCCACTGCTTTGGAAAAACTCATGAAAAATGAATAACAACGTGCACCTTGAGTGGGAATGGTGTGCTTTGAGATCTGGGAGAAGTGCATCGTACAGTCTAAATGAAATCCGAAAGAAAGTACAAAGATTTTCCACGTAGACAAGGATTTTGGTGAAATTAGTGAGAAAACCCAGCTGTTTGTGGAGCTCTAAAGCTCAGGTGTACTTTACAGTATAGAAACATCGTTCACAGGTGAAACAGTTCACATAAAATTGGCTTGTTTGTGTCTAAAATGTAATTTTTTAACATCTTTGAATTTTTTTGTGTTATCACGGTTAAGGTTTTATTGTTTTGGGAGGTTTAACGCACTAAATGTTTATTTTAGAGCACAATGACATCATGCACTCTAACCTTAGAGTAGCCTGAACTTTTCAAAACTGTTATAAACTCTTCTTACTCTTACAAATTTTACACTGCATAAAATGTAGACATTATGTCTTCTTATGGGTTCTTATGGTATTCTCTCAAAAATTCATTCCCATAATGTTCTAGATTCAAGGTTCTTCATTGTCATCCGCATCACATGTAGTACATGAGGTGGAATGAAATTGTGTACACAGAGTCCCAGTTATACCCCAAAAAATAGCAAAAATATAAAGTGTAAAAAGAAACAGTATATAAGGATCTAAGATATCCGCTGAACTCTAATAATGTAAAATAATATGGTATATTAAACAGCAGCCTGAACATGAGACTGTTGTGAGCAGATGGGTATGAATACAGCAGTTTAAAGGCAAGAAATCAGCAGCATGGATAATCAGCAGCACAGATAAAGTGACATGTCATCAAAGTGTCATTACAGGGATTTTTTTCCTTACAGTGATTATCCTGGTGTAAGAGTGTCACTGCTTGCTGCTCCTCATCCAAGATTGACAACACCTGACGGCCATCAACCTGATGAGGATCATCTCCTACATGAGGCTGCTCTCCAGTGTTACTCTTTGCTGGAGCATTGACCATCTTATGGTATTTGTGTTCTGGCCTGTAGTTTACTATTAAGTAAGTAAGTTACCAGTTTGTTCTTGTCTTACTGCATCTGGAGGTGTAGATGTCTGTGATGGTGGGGAGACTGACTCCAACATCTTCTGTGCAGCCTTCACCACTCTCTGCAGAGCTTTTCTTTCTGCAGCTGTGCAGCCTCCATGCCACATGTTGATGCTGGAGCACAGGATG
Organism: Garcialebias charrua; assembly: GCA_038048925.1. Lineage (NCBI taxonomy): Eukaryota > Metazoa > Chordata > Actinopteri > Cyprinodontiformes > Rivulidae > Garcialebias > Garcialebias charrua. The sequence goes on along the minus strand of JBBPBX010029051.1, from coordinate 32,377 downwards.
CTCTCCACTGCACACCTGTAGAAGGAGGTGAAGACTGAGCTTCTCAGACCAGCTCGTCTCAGTCGTCTGAGGAAGTAGAGTCTCTGATGACCTTTCTTGATCAGGCTGGTGGTGTTGTTGCTCCAGCTGACGTTGTCATTCAGGTGTACACCCAAGTACTGTACTTGTAGCTGGAGACCACTTCCACCTAAGATCCTCCTATGTTAGGATTGTGGGTGGGGTTGTTGTCTTCACATTGATGTGAAGGTTATTCTTCATGCACCAGCTCTCCAGGTGTTCCACCTCCTGCCTGAAGTTGGACTCATCATTGTTTGTGATGCATCTGTAGTGATATAGGCCTTTGTCTTGACCTTCAAGTACACCTCTCCACATCTCTCTGAAACTCTTAAGTGTTACACCTTCTTGAAGCCCTCAAGGAGACAGATGGACACTTATATATTTTTACAATTATTATGAATTAATGGACACTAATTAATCAGATTGAACTTTCTCTTTAATGTGTGTTAATTCAGAATTGATCTACAGTATATTTTTGTCATTTTTAATGATGATCTGTTACTTTCATGAGTTTTGACCTTCTGCTGGTTTTATGTCTGCAAAAGCGAGCAGGCTTTGATTCTAAGACACAGTTCAGGGTAAACTGTTAGCTGTTCAGCTTCCTTCTCTGTTTTGTCTATGAAGTTAGCCATAACATTTTCTGTGCTTGCAAGCAGGCCACCTGGCTGTTTATGTAAACAGTTTTCCTGTTGTCCGTCAAGAGACTTTCTACCTATGGAATTAAACTTCCATCTTTTATTTTGTTATAACCAGCCAATAGTCATTCAGGAGGTGGTTCAGATCCCGCCTCCCTATAAATGGGCACTTCCTGCATTTGCCTTTAGAGTTTCGAGGAGTACGAGCTGTCAACCTGCTCTCCTCCCTGGGAAAGCTGGAGTCGGCCCGGTCATATGTCAACGACCCACGTCTCCGCTAGGATCATAGCAAAGCCTTACTGTGATCCTGTCACTGTTCTGGAAGAATTTGTTTTCTAAAGTTTTATTTTGAAAGTGAGTCTGGGCGCTCGACTGTTGGTCCCTGCCGAGGGAGGCGAGTTCCTCGTATCGTGAATCAGCACACTCACGCTGAAGTCCAACTGGACGGCCACTGGACAAACCCATCCACGTGTGTGTCCACAAACTTCTCCACTCTTGTCTCCAAGAGACGAACCTCCAACAGGTAAAGAGCCGTGGTGTGTTTGAACGTGCGGGAGCCCAGCAATCTGCTCGTGTGGGGGAAACGGTGTCACCTAGTCTGGTTCAAAGTAAACAACTTTAGCTTAACTTAGCTCCAGAACTCCTTCCTCCTATTTCTTATTTTTCATAAGCTATTAATCTGTTAAGTTTTGTGCCAACAGTTAAGTTTTAATTGTCTGTTTGTTTTAATTTGAATTCTTGTCAACGTAGTTATTAAATCAGAGCTAATATCGATACAAATGTTTATGTAATTTTTGTGATAGTTTCAATAAAAGGTCTATTTTTGGTAGACCAATATAAATTGAAGTCTAAGCGTGAAATTACATTTACTGGCTAATCACATCGTTAGATTTGTTGATTTAATCTGAAAAAGTTGAGACCCCGCACTTTGGTGGCAGTTTGTGCAGATAAAATCTGCTCATACCTGCACGTCTAAACTATAGGTAAGTCAGTAAACTGACTAATAACTCCTATATTGTTACAATCCCACCACTGCTGTATCATCTGCAAACTTTACAATGTGACAGCCTGGATGGGTAAGTGCACAGTCATATGTGAGCAGAGTGAACAGGAGGGGGCTCATCACACAGCCCTGAGGGGAACCAGTGCTGAGGGTTATGGTGGACCACAGAGGAGATGGTGTCCTCTGTTGATTGATTCTTGCAGTATGCATACTGGTGTGTGTCCTTGCTGATGTCGATGGTAGCTTTGACGTGGGTCATGACCAGTCTTTCAAAGCATTTAGCAGCTATCGAGGTGAGGGCTACTGGCCGGAAGTCATTCAGTCCAGTCACTGCAGAGTTCATAGGAACTGGGATGATGGTGGCGGTCTTCAGGCAGGTGGGAACAGTTTCCAGGGTGAAGGAGGAGTTAAAGATATTGGCCAGTACCTCACAGAGCTGATCTTTCAGGTATTTCAGCACCTTCCTCATGTTGTTGTCTGGGCCAGTGATTTTGTGAGGATTAATCCTCCTGAAGGTTCTCCTTACTTCTGCTGAGGTCACGCTGAGAAACTCCTCTTAAGCTGGTGAGGTGAGTCTGGTGTGGTTTGTTTGGGTCTTCAAAGTGGGCATAGAACCTGTTAATAGCATCAGGCAGTGATGGGTCCCTAGGGCACTGTGCATCTCTGATTTTATAGTCTGTGATGCACTTAATACCTCTACATTCTCCGTGGGTCCTGTGAGGAGAAATGTTCCTGGGTCGTCTGTTTGTATATTGCTTTGGCGCTCTTAATACCAGTAGCCAGCTCTTTCCTTGCCCTCCCCAGTTCCTGAGAGTCGCCAGACCCAGCAGGTTCGGATGTTGCCAGACCTGAACGTAGTGTCCCTGCTTTCAACAGGATATAGACCTCTGCATTCAGCCAGGTTTCTGGTCTGGGTAGAACATCAGTCCTGGTGGTGGTGGCATCTTCAGCAGACTTACTGATGTATCCTAGAACAGCACATGTTCATACAGCTCCATTTCTCCTTCATTTACAGCAGCTTCTCTGAAGATCTGCCAGTCTGTGCATGCAAATCAGTCCTGCAGTGTGGAGTCACTATCGCTGGGCCACACAGTGACGGTTTTCTTTTTTTTGCTTTAACATGAGGTACAGTATAAAGGCAATGCAGTAGTTATTAACATTGTACCATTAACATACAAACATAATTGGGTTAGAACACACACAGATATGCATCTACAAGAAATGGGTCAAGTCAGAATAACCATACTGCGTTAGCGGACAAAAACAGATACATAATAATAATAATAATAAACATAAACACCAGCTACGTACGTACCACTTTATCAGTCTGGAATATCAGGAAAATTGATCTTTCTAAGGGTTCTTAACAAGGGGCTCCACAAACCCAAAAATCTCGTGGAAGAGCCTCTTAGAGTAAAACGGATTTTCTCAAGTTTAATGAAATACAGCGTATCTTGATGCCAGTGGCTATATGATGGAGGTTGAGGCGACTTCCATTTCATTATAATCACTCTCCGTGCCAAAAAAGTCAAGAAAGCCAAGGAGGATTTCTGAAAGAAGGACAGAGTGGACTGTGGAGGTGCAACTCCAAACAAAGCTGTCAAGGGGTCAAGCTCCAATTTCTCATCAAAAATGTCCGACAGAATAGCAAAAACTTTGGACCAATAATGAAAAAGCTGAGGGCAGAGCAGTGACGGTTTTCTGTGTGGGTCTAGGGGTCTGCAACCTCTACAATCAAAAGAGCCATTTCTGCCCCTTTGTTCACTAAATTAAACGTGTTCAGAGTCACAACACCTGCTACAACTGGGATTCTCAACTGGTGGCCCACAGACCACTTTAAGTTTGTTGGAGGGCGCTTTTCTGGACAGTTGGGGTGATTTTATAAAACTAAAAATATCTAATGATTTGTAACATTTATTGATTTTTTTACATTCTAAGACAGAATAAAAGATGAGATTCTTGTAAAGAAGGAAAAACAATATTGTTTTGGGCCAGTTTCTAAAAACTAAAACAATAAACTATGCTTTTTTTGTGTGATTTTTTTTATTTGTAGAAAAATTACATATCCTACTGTGAAGAAATAAAGCATAAAGTGAAAGTGAGTATGTTTTACTCCTTGTAATGTTTCTAGCATTCAAATATTTACAAAATAAATTACAGGAAAACTGCTAAAACAAGCCCTTTTAGTTGTAACAACCAATAAAATTGAGTTTTATTTCAGTTTTGGTCAAAGCTTGAAAGAGCCGCTGCAGAGGGACCAAAGAGCTGCATGTGGCTCCAGAGCCGCCGGTTGCAGACCCCTGGTCTAGAACGTCTCAGTGTAGGGAGGTAGACCCAAACATGTAAATGTAATGTAAACACTCAATAACTTCCATTATCTTCAGTTTTTTCTTCAGAACTGGATGTAGAGGTTTAAACCTGTTGTATTTTCAATGTAAAACTGTAGAGTCGTAAAAACTGACACCTGTGACGACCAGAAACTCCTGCTGCTTGATCTGACTTGAAGTTTTCATACAGGGACAAGTCTGAGGCTTACTTTCTACTTTGTTTTTTCTGTCTGTATGCCTTGTTAAGAGTGCTGTTAAGGAGAGACAGACACACACTGTGTGGGTTACCATGGTGATCTTAATGAGCCATGGGAAGTGGCTTGAACTTTTCCCCCACATTTAACATGCAATTTATACATCAAAACATCTGCATAAATGATTTTTAATCAACTAAACCCGAGTGACTTCTGAGCTTTATTAAAGAAAGTTGATGATGGAGGTCTGAACAGCAGCTCCATCGTCACCCTTCAATATTCCTTCAAAGACTTTCCAGTTTCCTGTGTGTTTTAATCAGCCTGCTTCCCTACCAAGCACAGACAAAAATTAACATTTTTGCTCTCCAAACAATCTCACTACGACGTCCAAGTGCAGTTTCTCACAGAATGATTCATAACAATGACAGTCAGTGAAATCTGTCTCGTGTCAGAGTAAATGATCCGACACTGTTTACCATTCGAGGAGAGCCATGAATCACCTCGTGGCTGCCGTCTTGACACAGCTGGCTGACGCCATCAAAGAGCAGCACTGGAAGTTGTTGAGTTGGGACTTTACAGATTGCTCTGCCTAACCAGCGCCAAGCAGCCCGAGGTGAAACGGCACATGCCACGCTCACACCTGAGTCACATAGAACGACCCTGTGATCCACAGAGCAGCCAGTGTGGATAATACAGCTCCCACTCCTTCATCGGCTTCCTGCTGTTTGGATTTTGACATGCACTCTTCTCACTGACAACATGTTTGGCTTACACACATCCATGTACCGTATTTTTCGGACTATAGGTCGCACCCGAATATAGGTCGCATTGTCCAATTATTGCCAAAGAATTGGAAAAATCCATATATAGGTCGCACCTACGTCAAAATGTGGACCGTGTTTAGCTCTGCTGCAAATGTCTCTTCCACAGGAGCGCACAGCAAGGCTTTTAAGAAGATTAACACTTAAAAACAATTAATTGTTTGATAAAAAATTATAGCAAATATGTGTCTGAGCTGAACTTTTCTTTAATAAATGAATAATTTTAGCAGGATAAACACCTAAAAAATATATTTGTTAGCTGACATTATTGTAAGAGTGTGTCTCAGTTTAATTTTTGTTAATAAATGATTACAAATCAGCTTATTTTATAAAAAGCCATATATAGGTCGCACCTGACTATATAGGTAGCAGGCCATGAAAAAGTTGTAAAAAGCCGCGACCTATAGTCCGGAAAATACGGTATTAAAAATTTATTCTAAAATACATTTTAAATTCAAGTCAAGTGTAAAGGAAAGACTGAGGGGCTTGTCAGTGAAAGCAAGGTGCAGGACAAACTGACGGTCACAGCTGGAGCTCCTCTGTCCCAAACTAATCAGCTGCATCCTTCGCTCTGCCAGCTTCTTTTCTTATCGGATGTAACAGAAACCGTGCTGTGCAACATTCACCTTCTTCCTCACCACCAGCCACCCTGCCTGCTTCTTGATAGAGCTCATTGTGCTCACAGCTACAGGACACGTCGCCCTGTTTGAGTGTTGTTTAAGTCTGTGGGCTTGACTGTAAATGTAGATGACAGTCTCTCCATTCAAGTCTGTTTGAACTGTAGAACCTGAAAGCTGATGCTGTGAGTTCAGCCCACTTTGTTTCCATTTGTCTTTTTGTTTTGTCCCCAGAGCGCACGTCTCTGCTGTTGAACTGGAATGTCTCAGAAATGGCCAAACCAACTGGGCTCTTTTGTGTCATTTAGGAGGGTCCAACAAATCTCTCTCTTGCAGTCTACTGTAGCACGTAACAAAAAGAACGGTGGCCGAAATACTTTTGTATGAATTTCAAAGAGTGTCCGTGCAGCTCCTGCTCGAAAGTCCAACATTCAACAGCTTTCTTCTCCAAGTGGAACAGCAACGTGGGGATTTAACCCAACCTGACAAAATATCTTTATTTTTATGAACAGAACGCCGTGTAAAGACATCCAGGATCCAAATAAATGTTAAAGCTGCTGTCAGTGGCTCATCACCATGGTAGCCAAACACCTGTGTCTGTCACTTCCTCAGAGCACTCCAAATGAGACATGCAGACAAGAAAACAACCCCAGAAAGTCACTGTATGCAAACTACAGTCGTTTAAAAAGTTTTTGAACCGTCGGTGTGGGGGTTCTGCTCTGCAGCCACACCTGTGGACAGGCCCGGTGGCATGGGCAGGAATTAAGGGACATAGTCCCCCCACAGAGTCAGCTGTGCCCGCCCTGACTGGACGACAGGAAGTTTTTTGTTTGTTTGTTTTTAATCTCTGAGTGTACATCTTTCTATTTTTCCTATCTCTGTTTGTCAGTCATACAATTCAGCCAATCAATGAAGCCAAGGCAACATTCTATCCAACTACAGTTCGAGGGGGGCGGGTCACTGACTAATGGTACGTCCAGACCAAACGCGTTTTCAACTGCAGGAGCGTCCAGTTTACATGCAAAGTCAATGGGGGACGCGCCTCCAGGCACGTCTTGGCATCGGGCGTCACGTCACGTGCGTGTTGAGCGTTTTGGAAGTGGCATTTGAGCGTTTTCCGTGCACGTGAACCCGCGGCAGCCTCCAAAGCACGCCTTGAAAATGTTGATGATTTCGCCGTTCAAACTCGTGAACGCGTGTGTCAACCAATCAGGGAGAGTCGGGGGGAGGAGAGAGGGGGAGAGTCCGCTATGTGACGCGGAAACGAGGGGACGGGTATTGCGCAACTGTGTGACGTATTGTTTGTGAGACACGGAAATAACCCGCAAAGTCGTGTTCAAGTATGGAGGAGAAATAAAAAGGACCTTGCCTGGCGGAGTGCCAATGAGGAAGTCAGGATATCGGGTAAGTTTTGAATTGTGAACTTTTCACGTTTAGCAAGTTAAGCTCTGCTAGCTCCTCCCCCCGCCGCCTCTCACGTTCCAGTTTGAACACCACTGGGGTCCAGTGCGTCAACCTCGAGGCGTTTCGCGCTTTTTTGCCGTTGAAAAGCCGTTCGGTGTGGATGCACCATTAAAAGCTAAGCAGCGGGTCCTCACCTACAGACTGAGCGGCCGCTCCATGGAGCCCCCCAGCTTCTGTAAAGCAGCACAGAGTCCAGCTTTCAGCTCTGAGTAGTTGGGCTGCTCAGAATACTGCAGAGACATCACCGATGACAGGTAGGTCTGAAATGCATCTACACACACACACACACATTAACAAACAGCTTCACACTCGTTATTAAAAAATGCACATAAATCCATAGTATAACAACAAAGCAAACACTTCCTCAAATTATCTCATATTTTAACAAGCAGCACTCCAATGCCCAGTCGTTGATGGATTTGAAGAGTGGACGTTTTGTAGTTTTTAGGATGAGTGTTTTTCTGGACTGGAATTGCATTTTTTTATTTTTGTCTGAGGCAGCCTCCTGAGCGGAGAGCAATTTTTCCCACGACCAGACGCAACAGTGGAGCCAGGGGGTGGCCTTGACCACCATAGATTCATCTTCAACGACCCCAATGGCCATCCCAATCATTTCAGGAAACTATACTTTTTAAATACTAGAAAGCATATCCAAAAAAGCTAAGTCTGGTCCTCTGGACATTCAAAAAACAAAACAAAACAAAGCAAAAAAACAATTGTAGAAACGTTTCGTCTTTCGTCCGAAAGACTTCCTCAGTCTGAGGTGCTGGGTTCAGCTCAGTATACTCAGTATTTTTGGATTTTTCTACCTGGATTATTGAGCATGCATCAGGGTACTAGAAAGCATAGTTTCCTCAAATGACAGTTGGGCTTTTTTTTTGTTTTTCTTGAATTAAAAAACAAATCCATGCTGTACACCTCAGTTTGGCTTTCTTTGAGCATATTCTAACACACATAATATAGTTTTCATTTTTAGTTAATGTAATTTTTCACCCTAAAAAACCCAACATAATATACTTTTTTATTGTCCTGGGTCACGAAGCAAAGAGGGGACTTAAAAGTACCGCCAGTCCATCAGTCTTGTGAGCTGAATAACAAAAAATAAGCAATGCCCCAAACATCCATTTTGATTTGTGGCTGCATCTAGATGTAAGAAAGGTCCCTATAAAACACTGGGTTACCACATCAAATACAGTACAGTATATGTACTGTATATGTGTAATGTCCCTCCCTGGAACACAGAGTTGGATACAGTAGACTGAAATTTAAAACAAGTGACTGCATGTCTGACCGGAGCTGGACTGCCAACTAGGCCTGTCACGATGTTATATTTTGCTGGGCGATTAATTGTCTCAGAAATTATTGCGATAAACAATAATATTGTTTGAAATTTTACAATAATTAGTAATTATTGTCAAATTTAAGAAGAAATGTTGATTAATTTTATTTTAAGTGTAGTACCTTTTTTGACCACCAGATGGCAGTATAAGAATGTATGAACCAAAGGATGGATAGTGAGGGAACGAGCAGCGTGTCTCTTTAATAAAAATGGGAGGGAGGCCCTTGACGTGACATGGGCCGTCTCTCTTCGGTGTGGTTTGAGCTCTTTAGCATTTTTCACACAAAGCTTTTGATAAAAGAAATCATTACCGTATTCGTCGGAGGAAAATACGCACCGGTGTTTAATACGCTTTGTCCAATTATTAACAATAAACAAGAAAAAAATCGTAAATAATACGCTTCGGTGTTTAATACGCGCCATCGCCACGCGTCAGCGCCTCATTTGCCCTAATTAAGATGGCGGCAACAGAAGCAAGCGAGTACGAAGATGTTCACAAGGAAACACGGTAAAACAATTATTTCTTTGCGAGAAAAAATATATTTCTTAGCTGACTTTATAGAAGACGTGCTCCTGAGCTTAACGAAATGTTCAAATCAGCTGGATTAAAAAAAAAAAGTTTGCCGAATTTTAGGCAGGCGGTTCGGACCGGACGCTTTGTTTCTTTAAATTTAGCTAAATAAACGCTTAAAAAATATATTTCTTACCTGACTTTATAGCAGACAGTCCCCTGAGCTCAACCAAATGTGAAATCAGCTGGATTTAAAAATCCGCGGTGTGGTTTATGAGTTACGGTATCTTGCTAACAGCTACATCCATAGCAAGGGGCGGGCAGCGACAGAGTCAGTCCGACCAGAGGAGGCTTTTTTCGGACACATGAGCTAGAAACGTCTGGAAGTGGCCCTCTTCCTCTTCGCTCTCTGAGTCCTCTGCTGCTGCCCGTAGCGCCCATAGCGGCCGAAACTGGTACTGCACCATTTTTGCCCAAAATGTAAAACGGCGAATCAGAGCGAAAAATGGGTCTAAAAATATGGGAAAAAAATCCATAATTAATATGCTTCAGTGTTTAATACGCAGGACATTCAAATGAGAAAAAAAATGCGTATTATACACCGGTTTTTACGGTAAACAAGTTCTCCGCTTCTTTTTGCAGAGAAAAACAACTTTTTTCACGAAGGCACGAGTTTCAACCGTGAATTTTGGAGCTTGGACAAGATGGAGTTTTTTTTCCCTGAGGTCGGCCCGTTAGCTTAGCTTCTCAGTCTAGCTGCTTTTAATGATCCAAAAATGCAATTTTGGACAGTTATAACAGATTTTAAAGAGAAAGGGAGGGGTCAGTGAAGAACACCGGAGTTGAGTCTTTTGTCTTCAGTAGAAAGAGAGGCACGAAGAAGCGATAAATGAAAGTTGATCATGTTCATTTATCATGGGATTAATTGATTTATTGTTTATCGCGACAGGCCTACTACCCACTAAACGTGTGTTGCATCACAGACTGATCAGACATTAAACATTTGATTTCTGTTATAAAATTTACATCCCTCCAACCTTTTTCAATTTAAATAAAATCTGTAATTGTTCAACATGAAGCCTGGGACATATTTTCACACACAAAACGTTTAAACTCACTTGAAACTTTCTTCTTCCCGAAGCAGTGGCTCATCAAGGCTTTAACATCCTCCATGTACCTGCATGGAAAGTGTTTTTACTCATCTGTATCCCTGGTTTCGTATCAGAACACGTGTGCATCAACAGACCTCGTACGCTCTTTCTTTACCTCTGTTTCTGGGCGGCCACCTGGTCGGGTGCAGTGAGCTCGGACCACGGCAGCGTCCCTGTGTGCCAGTGCAGCATGCAGTAACCCAGAGACTGCAGGTCGCTGCGACGAGACGGAGCTGAGACACAGGAAGGACACCCAGCATCACCTGCCAGCTTGTTTTTATAATCAAACACGTACGAGACATTCTACAAGAAAACATTTATCCCATCGTGTGTGCCAGGTGGTGTGTGGGTGCAGAGATGGAAGGAAGAAATCTGGGAATGATTGGTTTTGCAGAAACGTACACGATTAGGCGACGCCTGGAGTGAGTTTTATTTTTTTAGATGATGGGTAGGATGAAGAAAAAACACACACCCGCTCCTTTGTGAGCATCCAAGCTGATGAACTCCACGGTGCCTTCGTGCGCCGTTCTGCTGGCTTCACGGTACTCGACGTGCTGACCTCCGGGACAGAATCTGAAGGCGTGGCAGTACCCGACCAGAAACACCTAAAAACACAAACACGCAAACAGCTGCAGAAAGATGGCACGTACAGAAAAGTACCAGACTAAAACTGAAGACCGGAGCACAAAAAGAAAGCAAATGACATGATCAGAGATAAGAAACTTTAACACAACTACTGGTACTGTATTTTCCGGCCTATAAGTCGCACCTATTTGCCTAATTTGCATGCCCTGCGACTTATAGGGCGAAGCGACAGATTTATGGATTTTTTCCCATATTTTTAGACAAATTTTTGGCTAAGATATGACCGTTTTTCATTTTGGCAAAAAGAAGAAGAAAAAAAAGTGCAGTACCACTTTCGGCCACTAGGGTCCACCGATCGTTCCCGGCTCATGTGTCCGAAAGAAGCCTCCTCTGGTCGGACTGACTCTGTCGCAGCCCGGCCTCCTGAACTCTGGAGGTATGAACTACTGTTAGCTCAGTGTTTTACTGTTAGCAATGCAAAATAGCTCATGAACCACACGGCAGATTTTCATTAAACTTACAGAAAGTTATTACTGGATGGACATTTACAAACTATTAGCTGTTGGAGTTGTTTGAGCTAAAATTCAATTTATTTATAATTTATTTTCGCAGCGCGCGCAACCGTTTGGAAGACGTCAAAGCAAAACAATTTAAATCCAGCAGATTTGACCATTACATGAATTTATTAAGGAACGGTTAAGCTCAGGAATACTTTTGCTATAATGTCAGCTAACAAATATTTTTTTGTAAGTGTTTATTTTGCTAAATTTTAAAGACAATGGTGCGGTCCCACCCGTGCGGGTGCACGTAGCGAAACTACTTTTTAAATCCAGCTGATTTGACAATTACGTGCATTTATTAAGGAAAGGTTAAGCTACACATCTTTGCTATAATTTTCAGCAAACAAATTATTGTTTTTACCGTGTTAATCTTGTTAAAGTCCTTCAGTGCACGCTCCTGCAGCAGCCATTTGCAGCAGGGCAAACCTCCGGCCCACATTTCGGGTTGTCAACGGTGACGCGTAACATACGCGACGCGTCAGCGGTGATGCATAATAGATGCAACTTATACGGCGGTGCAACATGTTTATGGATTTTTCCAATTTATTGGACATAATTGGACAATGCGACTTATCGGGCGGAAAATACGGTAATAAAGATAACATAACTACAACAACACAATGAAATATTAACTGAAAAAATAGTGCATCTTTTTAAAAATATGTACCGGTAAAACAAAATTAAAAAACATCCTGCGAGGATTCAGACACCACACACAGCATTAAAACTTGAAAATACGTGCCGCCGCTTTGGTGCAATGGATAAAGCGGGCGGTACATATGCTGGAGGCTGAGCCTCTCCACAGGCGTCGCGGGTTCGCGTCCCAGACCCGATGAGCTCATTTTTGTGGTGTCTCCCCACTCTATACCCGTTTCTCCCTCTCTAATAAAGGCCACTAGCGCCCGAAAATGCAAAAAAATTTAATTAAAATTTTTTAAAAAAAACTTGAAAATACACCTTCAGAGTTTCTGAAATCATGACAATAAAACGTGTTTTTTTTTATCACAAAAATATTTATACAAGAAGTACAACTGGGTTTTATTCTGTACGTTTGGTTGTTGAACTGTGTGAAATGTCTGTTTTTGTTACCCCGAGTTCGAAAAAGTTTCTCACCTGTGATTTCTGTTTGATGTAGACGTTCTCCGCGTTAATGTCAGCGTGCACGTACTCGTTGGAATGCATAAACTGCAGCACATCCAGCTGAAAGCACACACACAAATAAATAAATCACATTTTACCAGACCAGCCCACCCCAACTGATAAAACCATGATGGGAATAATAAACCACTCACTATTCTACAGGTGAGCTGCAGAACATCTTCCTCTGACAACAGCTTGTTTTCCTCCTCAATCACCGAGTGGAGCGAGCGGCCCATGTTGGGGAAAATAAGGAACCTGCATATAAAAAACAAAAATCCCAGGGTGTGGAAAACGCTGCAGCAGGTTGTGTAGATATGCACAGGTTGAACACACACCTGTATGAATCTGCATGAAGGCCAAAGCCGACACAGGAGGGAATCCCCAGAAAATCCATCTTGTTCTGTTTGACCCACTTGTCCACTAAAGGATGAGAACAAGCAGAAGGCTCAACATGTTAGACACGTCAGAACTGTTTCTATGAAAAGAGTCAAACGTGTCATAATGAACTCTGTGTGTTGATTCTGAATCACACTGAGGAAACTACACTCCTGTAGTGGACCTACCCAGGGTCAAACTGAAGTCTTTTTGAACTGTTCCAGTGATGACCTTTACTGACCTTTCAGTGAACAGACATTTACTACAAATTATTCCATTAGTGTAATCTGAGAACATAGTCACCAAAAGAGACTATTGGCTTCTTTAATTTTATTCTAATGTAATCAAAAGAATAACTTTTTGTCATTTTCATGATATGTGTTATATGCTGTGTTATTCTTTAAATGTGAAGCATTACTGTGTTACTTCTGCAAATGAAGGTGTCTAACGATGTCAGAGTTCAGATAATATGTCAAACTGACTTGCTCAGAAGTTGTTTTTGTTGAGTTTCAGCTAAAACTCTAACAAGCGTCTGCAAGTCTCCTCATTCAGACACTTTTCCTAAAACAATCCTCTCTGTTTATCTAAACAGACTTTCTGTCAACCTTGAAGTTTCGCTTCACTCTTTTTCTCTTCTCGCTTGGTCCACGGACCAATGAGGAAACTGTGTTCTAATCTCAACATTTTCTAGTAAAAGCGTTTTGCTTCCCGGAACGCTTCAGAGTTGGATCGGACAGCAAGAACTATCATGTCCCTTCTTCAAGCTGATTTAAGCTGCAGTCATACACCAAAGACTGGCTTATTCAGCAAGACTTCATGGATGCCTCCATAAATTCAATAGAACTAAAGAGCTCCAAGCTCTCTAGAACTTTCTTTGAGAAACGTCTTGCCTTGAAGTCAACCAGGAGCTGACACATTTTCTGATGATCCAAGCGGAACCCAGGAGACGTTGGAAAGTAAACAACCAGTTCGGACGTACTGGGCCTGAAGGACTCTGTGCATCTGAAAGGCTGGTGCCATCTCTTTACCAGACTGGTCGTCTTAAAGGTAATGAGTCAGCGTTTACAAACGTACCTGGGATTCAGCAGAAATCTGATGGGGAGTGTCAATTCTGGTAACATGCTCAAGACAATTTCCTTTAAACCATCTCTCCATCTTTCCTCCTATTTCTTTATCCCTCTCAATTTAAGCTGGTAACTACATTTTAAGTCATAGAGCCACAGATAAATAGTAACTTGTCATCATTACTTATGTCTGTTGTTACAATTAAATGTGCTGACGTGTTAAATTGCAAGAAAGTGAAATTCTATCAATCAAATGTAATGGTGTTAATTTTAGTTGATTTATTTTAAATAAATGGTAGTGTCTCCTGGCATACCAAACTAAAATCAACGTCTCTGTCACTTAATGGCTTTATGGTATTTGTCCATCATAACTGATCACAGAAATATTGGGAAAACAGAAAAAGAAATGAATCCGTGAAATTACTATTCAATCTGAATAAGGAATTAAGATATATAAAGTGTGTCAGTTTAATATTGACCTCCTCATATATCCTACACTCCGAAACAACATAAAAACTACAAGATGGCTTCTCTGGAAGTCTATTTTAGACAATATCCTGATGCATGCTCAATAATCCAGGTAAAAAAATATCTAAAAAAGTTAAGTCTGGTCCTCTGAATGTCCAGAGGACCAGACTTAACTTTTTTAGATATAGTTTCTACCCTGTGTTTTTAGGAACAAATACCTCAGCAAACTATGAGCTACTTCTTATCAGCTACTTCAGCTGTTTGGGCATCAAAACGTTCAGCTTGTTCAGGACTGTTAGTGTTTGTAACTTTTATACTTTGTGAATTGTTTAGTTGTCCTGTTCTTTACTATTTTATCTCTTCAAATCCTGGAAAAACACAATTTAAAAGCTAACTCAGCATGCTTGTTTCATTGTGAGCTTTTAGCTACAGTTTTGCTAGTTTTAGCTTTAGCTTCTGGTTTGAAGGTCTAGTGAAACGGGACCAGCAGTAAAACGGGTGCTGTTCTTGAGAACTGAAACTCACCAGTTGCAGGTTTAGCAGCTCTCTGCAGAAAGTTCTGCTCGTTGAAGATCCTTCCCTCTTTAGCTCCCTAAAGTTAAAAACAGAGAAAATAAACAGGAACGTTCAGGCAAACGATACAAAAATCAACGGTTTGTCATTAAAAGGGCAAAACAAGTCAAGTCAGATTTATTTATAGAGCACATTTAAAACAGAAACTGTTACCAAATTGCTTAACAAACCGATCACAGCATCAAATAAAAATTTACAAGATATAATTACAGCACATGGAATAAAAAATAAACACATAATTAGAAACAACAAAATGGTAAATCAGATCACCTTCTGTCAAATGTCAAGCAATAATAACAAAAAAAGCATAAACACAGAAAGAAAATGTAAATACATGCAATGTTTCTAAAATAGCGGTAACAATATCTTGGAGAGGCTCAGAAAACTTGTTGGTACTGACCAGTTTGAGAACGTGATCCGATTCTTTCAAACCAGGTCGTGAAACTGAAAAAACAAAAAACAAATGTTTGGATAATATTGTTTCCTTGATTTGTTTTATATTTCAGCCCAGAATCCACAGTGACCAGCTGCAATATGCTACTTGTCTTACTTTTAGCTGTCA
This sequence comes from Garcialebias charrua, assembly GCA_038048925.1. Taxonomy (NCBI): domain Eukaryota; kingdom Metazoa; phylum Chordata; class Actinopteri; order Cyprinodontiformes; family Rivulidae; genus Garcialebias; species Garcialebias charrua. The sequence goes on along the minus strand of JBBPBX010029051.1, from coordinate 16,931 downwards.
TTTAGCTACTTTTAACTTTTAATCAGTCTTTTGATGCATATAGCTTTTAGCTATTGTTCTGTTACTTTTAGTTTTGAGCTACTTTTCAGTTATTTTTATCTTTTAGCTAGATTTTGCTCAATTCAGCTTTAACACAGTTACTTTCAGCTTTTAGTTAGCTGTGTTAGTGTTAGCTTCTTGTTAGCCATGTGAAACTTGTAGCTTTTAGCTAGTATTTTCTTCTTTTAGCTTTTAGCTAATGTTCTGCTTTATTGTATTCACTCGTAAAATTGACTAGTTTCATCTACTAACGCACATTAGCTGTGTCTTTGTCAAGTTTTCTTAAAGCAAATTTAAAAACCTTAGTTGACTGAAGCACTGCACAGTACATAAAAAAACAGCTATATGATATTTTACAACAAATTGTTGGTCTTCACTTAGAAAATATTGTTCCAGTTTTGGCATCTCTTGGCACGTTGAACACTAAATGTGAAATCGGATACTTTTTGTTCCTCTTACTTCCTGAAGTCTCCAACCTCACCTTCATAGAGGAGCTCCGCCATGCTCCGACTGAGCAACTTCATCAGTTTCCACTTCTTCCCCGTCGTGTCCGTCACCTCCTCTCCTTCCTGCAGCGGCTCCACCGTCACTGCGTGCTTCGCCTTCTTGGCTTTGCTTCTCCCTGTTGCTGCTCATTTAAAGAAATTTAAAAAATTCACGTTAAAGCAACTTTACACACAGAGGTTTTATGTAAACTCTGTCTCCTGCAGTCCACATTCGGCTAAGTCATACAAATGACAGCTAACAAACAATAACTAATCAATTTATGACTATTTATTTGTCAGTTTTTTCTCCTCAACAAAATGGATATGGAACATTTGAAATGACTGCATAAAAAAAATCATAAATTATTATTTCATTTAACATGATTAAAGGTAAAAAGAGAAACAAAGCAAAAATGTATTGTGTTTTCTTTATTTTACCCTGTTTCATCATATATTGTTTTTTTGTTTGTTTTACAACTAATAAGTAAAAATGTCAACACTTGAGCGCCATCCTATGAAGTTATCCACATTTTATTCTAAAATTATTTAAATATTGACTTTAAGAAAAACAAAATGCTGCATACAAAACTAAAATTATGCAGCTATTTATACGTGGCGAGTGTGCACGTGTCTGTGTTTTCTTGCAGCAGGCGGTAGCGGAAGACAATCTGAAGCTCACCTTTCAAAGGAAACTTGGAGATCGGTGAAGGAACGAGTCCGCCTGCCGTTAAACCTTCGGCCTTTTTTTCTTCGGCTTCCTCTTTAGCAGGACTGAGGACTTTCCTCTTTCCTCTGACTGCACAAGGATCGCGAAGGAAAGGAGACAGAAAAGATGAGACTGTGGTTTTCATGAATCATCTATGACACTGTGAATAAATGTGGTGATGATAATGCAGGACTGTTTCAGCTCACCACATCGAGGGGATTTTACGACAGGATCCTCCATCTCCACATCAGCTTTAGCAACAGCTGTGAGCAGTGTTGAAGGCGAGCCGGGAACAGAATCGCTCTTATCTGTTGATAAGTATCAAAACCTTTATGATTAAATAAATAAATAAAAGCTCTTGTTTTGCCTTCCTGTTTCATGTTATTCGTGCTAATCACACACAATGAAGTACTTTGGGTGGAAAAGTGTACCGGTAGCTACAAGTGTTAAGTTGGACTTTGATTTATATTAACAAGCAGATTCAAGAATATTATTATTGTAGTTACAGTATATTGCATCAGTTTGGATTTTTTTTTTATTAAGACGACTGTTCGCATGCACAAAATAACTTTCTAAAGCAACAGTCTTAAAAGGCAAAAAATGTCAACGTATATAGTTCTGTGCAGAAAGCTTGTCCAAATAATTTCTTTATATTTTCAGAGGTTTTATTTCTGACCTTTTAAAATGAAGTTAAGTCCCCTCTAATACGGTAATTAGGCACAAAGAACAAATGACAAAAACAAAAAGATGCTCAAGAAGAAGAGTCCTGCTGTTCAGGTGAATGACACTTTGACGTGTACAATCTAATTCAACCTGAAAGAAACTGCTGACCGAAGGCAGCGTTTAGTGGAACCGCAATTCCCAGAGGGCAGCCTTCTTTTTCAGCAGGACAATGTTCTGTGCAACACAACAACAAATCAGTAATGATTTGAAAAACACAACAAGCTCAATCAGCAACTGAGAGAAATGCTGAACCGACAGGTTTGATACATTCGAGACCCAATTTCAATAAACTACTTCAAAACATTCTGATGACTTTGGAGGCAGGTACAGGTTAAACTTTGCGCCGTGTTTATTCACGGGAAATCAGATTACACACGAATGCAACATCTGTGACGTAGTATTGGGCTCGTCAGTCTGCGTCTCTCTGCAGATCGCCTTTTTTTTTTCTTGAAAAATGCTGTTACGTTGTGTCGCATTTGGGTGTTCTAACATCACCAGTGAACAAGTGAGCCTTTTCACTTTCCCAAAAGATGAAAGACTTAATGGAATAAATAAAGCTGCCCCCCCTCGGAGCTCCCTCGCTTCCTGATAAGGTAAGACTCAAATAAATACGGGTGCAGACCTAAATTAGAACCTGCTGTTTCTCGTTCATCTAACTTTCTGCTTCCCAAACTGAAGACAAATAGCTCAAATCGTCACTTAGTTTGATAAATTCGTCGGGTTTTAAATTGTCCGCCATTAATATGTAAAAGCATACCAGAGCCCTCTGCCCGATACTACGTCACAGATGTTGCATTCGCGTGGACTGGTAATCGGATTTCCCGTGAACAAACACGGCGCGAAGTTTAAAATCACTTTTAAATCAAAATTAAATATATTTATAAGTTTGTTTGCAAAAACGAACATAGTTGAATGATACAACATACTGTATATATATGGTATTGAGCAATTTTATGCATTGTTACAAAATCATGTCACAGACGCTTTAAAATTTGCTTATGACTCTGTCATCCTGTCCCTTGTCAGCAATGACCCTGTGCTTCTGGTCGGGGACTTCTTTTGTGTCTTCTTTTTTAAAGCTAAGTGTTTCTAAGACAAAAGAGCTGGTCCTTGATTTTAGAGAAGACTCTTCATTTTCAGCTCCTGTGGTCATTAACGATGAAGCTGTCGAGGTGGTGCATCGATATAAATATCTGGGAACTGTTCTAGATGACAAACTGACCTTTGACCCCCATGGACTTCGGAGGGAACAAACAGACCCGCACCCCACTGAACATAGAGGGGATCTGCGGTGGAGGTGGTCTCCAGCTGCAAGTGCTTGGGTGTGCACATGGACGATGGCCTCGGCTGGAGCGGCAACACCACCAGCCTGATCAAGAAAGGTCATCAGAGACTCTACTTCCTCGGGCGACTGAGACGAGCTGGTCTGAGAAGCTCAGTCCTCACCTCCTTCTACAGGTGTGCAGTGGAGAGCATCCTGTGCTCCAGCGTCGGCGTGGAGGCTGCACAGCTGCAAAGGGAGGGGCGCTGCGGAGAATGGTGAAGGCTGCGCAGGGGTCTGTTGGAGTCAGTCTCCCCACTATCATAGACGTCTGCACCTCCAGATGCAGGAAGAGAGCCACCTGCATCATGAGGAACCCCACTCACCCAGCACACACACGTTTTGCCCTGCTCCCCTCAGGAGGGAGGTTGGGGAGCATCAAGTGTAGAACCACTAGACTGAGGAACAGCTTCTACCCTGAGGCTGTTGGACTCGTGGATATCTAGCCAGAATAGTCACTGTGAAATATCACATCACGTTGCTGCTGATCTGTTTCATGTTGCTGCTGATCTGTTTCATGTTGCTGCTGATCTGTTTCATTCTGCTGTGTTCATTCGTGCTCATACACTCGTGTTCGTGCTGCTGTTTGGAGTAATGTTTTCTATGATATTAGTGCTCGGTGTACTGTACTGTATATATTTTTAGTTGATGTTTTTCTTAGTTCATATCTTAGATGTTGTTGCTGTTTTTCTTTTGCATTTTATTGTTGGAGGATGTAACTGGGACCCTGTGTACATAATCTTGTTTCATCACATGTACCACATGTGGTGCAAATGACAATAAAGATTCTCTGACTCTGACGTGAACTCACTTTGTTAGAAGGCCCACCAGAGAATGTTTTTTTATCAGAAGCTCTGTGGTTTTAATGTTGATTTTACTTTTAACTTTATCTGTTGGTTTGGACTTTTGTCAAAAACAGGAACAAACTCACAGGGATTGTCAGGATGTGCCACAAAGCTGCTGGCATAGCCCTACAGAACCTTACTGACCTACACAAGTTGAGGTCAGTGAACAAGGCCAGGCTGATTCTGGCAAATCCTGATCATCCACTCCTTGGTGAGTTCAGGTTGCTTCCATCTGGACGCAGGTTATCTGCTGCCCAGATGTAGGAACAGACAAACTTATTTATCCCAGTAGAGATCAGGCTTCTCAATGAACAGTGATGATTTCTGTACTGTTATTTTAATGTCTTCTTTAGTATGAATGTTTTATGTGCCTACTGACAGTGAAACAAATTGCCCCTTGGCAATAAAGATTCTTGAACTGTATCATTCAGTTATTACATATCTATGATTAAAGCTCTTTGTTAGCCCTCATCAGGAAAACTAATCTAATGTTTCATTTACCAGGAGTCATGGCATTTCCATCAGGATATGTGGAGGACACCATGTGTGTAGAAGCATCCTGGATGCTGAAATGAACTTCCTTTTCCAGGCGCAGAGAGTTACGAGTCTTTTTCAGAGCAGGGCGAGGTGAAACTTCAGTTGAAATGAAAGAAGCTGGGAAAGAAAAAAAAGAAAATTATAACCATGAAAATAATTAAAAGGCAAAGCAAAGAAGTTATGAAGAGCTTAATGCAAAGACTTTCACCTTTACGTTTTGTAGACTCACAAGTTGAAGCAGGGCTTGTGTTAACAGATGTCGTTGCTTCATGCTTTAAACAGGAAGGTGAGGTTGAAAATCCAGTTTCATCAGCAAAGCAGGGAAGTTTCTCCCCACACCAAGGACAAAATTTAAAATCAGGCTGAAGCTTTGTCCCACAATGGGGACAAAAACTGAAAGGCATGCTGCAAAAAGAAACACACATCATTTAAGAAACATCTTCAAAAACAGAACGAATCTCTGAGGCACAGTTTGTGTCTAAACAAAATGTATCCATCCATCCATTTTCGTCCGCTTATCCGGGGTCGGGTCGCGGGGGTAGCAGCCTAAGTAGGGAGGCCCAGACTTCCCTCTCCCCAGCCACTTGGAGCAGCTCCTCCGGGGGAATCCCAAGGCGTTCCCAGGCCAGCCGAGAAACATAGTCCCTCCAGCGTGTCCTGGGTCTTCCTCTGGGTCTCCTCCCGGTGGGACATGCCCGGAACACCTCACCAGGGAGGCGTCCAGGAGGCATCCTAACCAGATGCCCGAGCCACCTCAACTGGCTCCTCTCGATGTGGAGAAGCAGCGGCTCTACTCCGAGTCCCTCCCGGATGACTGAGCTTCTCACCCTATCTCTAAGGGAGAGTCCAGACACCCTGCGGAGAAAACTCATTTCAGCCGCTTGTATCCGAGATCTCGTTCTTTCGGTCACAACCCAAAGCTCATGACCATAGATGAGGGTGGGAACGTAGATCGATCGGTAAATTGAGAGCTTTGCCTTTCGACTCAGCTCTCTCTTCACCACGACAGACCGGTACAGCGCCCGCTTCACTGCGGACGCTGCACCTATCCGCCTATCGATCTCACGCTCCAGTTTTTAGCGATTTAGCGATTCTAAGGCCACCAAAACGGATCCTCTCAACACCTTGGCTGCGCCTAGAAATTCTGTCCATAAAAGTTATGAACAGAATCGGTGACAAAGGGCAACCTTGGCGGAGTCCAACTCTCACTGGAAACGAGCCTGACTTACTGCCGGCAATGCGGACCAAGCTCTGACACCGGTCGTACAGGGACCTAACAGCCCATATCAATGGGCCTGGTACCCCATACTCCCGGAGTACCCCCCACAGAACCCCCCGAGGGACGCGGTCGAATGCCTTTTCCAAGTCCACAAAGCACATGTAAACTGGTTGGGCAAACTCCCACGCACCCTCCAGGACCCTGCTGAGGGTGTAGAGCTGGTCCAGTGTTCCACGACCAGGACGAAAACCACACTGCTCCTCCTGAATCCGAGGTTCGACTATCCGACGGACCCTCCTCTCCAGAACCCCTGAATAGACCTTACCAGGGAGGCTTAAGAGTGTGATCCCCCTATAGTTGGAACACACCCTACGGTCCCCCTTTTTGAATAGGGGAACCACCACCCCAGTCTGCCAATCCAAGGGAACTGCCCCCGATGTCCACGCGATATTGCAGAGTCGCGTAAGCCAACACAACCCTACAACATCCAGAGCCCTAAGGAACTCAGGGCGAATCTCATCCACCCCCGGAGCCCTGCCACCGCGGAGCTTTTTAACCACCTCGGCGACCTCAGCACCAGAGATTGGAGAGCCCGACCCAAAGTCCCCAGGCTCCGCTTCCTCAGTGGAAGACGTGCCAGTAGGATTGAGGAGGTCTTCGAAGTATTCCGCCCACCGACTCACAACATCCCGAGTTGAGGTCAACAGCACGCCATCCCCACCTAAATGGTGTTGGTCGCGTACTGCTTTCCCCCCCTGAGAGGCTGAGACGCTGGATGGTGGATCAGAATCGCCTCGAAGCCTCACGGAAGTCATTCTCCATGGCCTCTCCTAACTCCTCCCACAAAATATAACCATCACTGCAAAATGAAAAGGGTTTTAATTTAAAAATAGGCTATAATTTAGACTGAAATGTCTAAAATATTTTACATTTTGTGACTGTTTTAAACAATTTATGGTAAATGTTGATATCTGGGTTTTTATTTACATGCTAATAACATTTACAAATCAGTTATTTGAAATTTAAAAATGAAACATACTTCCATAATTATTATTTTTTTCCCAACAACAGAAGGCCAAAGGTTTTAACCTGTCTTCATCTTTTGCGAATTCTTTATGGATATTAGGAACATTTTTGGCATAATAAAAGCCACGGTTTTAAGATGTTACTACACGTGTTCCACGAAAATTATCTTGAGAAAACTACATCAGATGGTTTTAAGTTTTGGAATTATGTCAACTAAATTTTAAACGTTAATCCTTAATTCTTACTTTAATTTATAAAAAAAATTAGCTTTGAAGCATTTTGCTAATCTAGCAAAACTGTTTTGACTATCACTTATTTTAAATGCAGTTACTTTTCTAGATAAAAAATAAATGACCAGCTAACATTTTAAACATTATAATTACGAAGCCAGTAAGTTTGAGCTAGCTTAGCTCGTTCCCGATTTTAAGAAGCAACATCTCATTACCTTAAAACGTCGATGTTTGGGGGTTTCTTCTTCGTCGAATAAAAATCGAGAGGGACAACGTACGCAGCGGAATTGCTGCCCCCTGGAGGACAGGAGGGGATATGCAGGCAGCTCCTTACAGAATGGCATTAAAAATGTACAGAGACCTGAAAATTCAACAGCAGACAACACGGAACGAGAAATATTTTTTTTTCTGCGACTTAAATTATATGTATGGAAACCCATTTCCGCCACTCTATAAAAAAAATACCAATATATTTTTTTCTGCGACTTAAATTATATGTATGGAAACCCATTTCCGCCACTCTATAAAAAAAATACCAAAATTTATCTCATTATGAGATAGTATCTCATTATAATGAGATAGTATCTCATTAATTTGAGATATTGTTTTATTATAATGAGATACTATCTAATTTTGAGATGATTTTTGCCTTTTTTTTTTTTTTAAATAGTGGCAGAAATGGGCTTCCATAATTTTCAAACAGCATACAGTACTGTATACTCATACCTTATTTTAAGCTGTGACTCCAGGTACCTTTTATGTATACTGTACTTTTAATATGCTGCATTATTGTTTAGCATACATCTTATTTATGGTTTATTTTTTATACTTTATATTTTTGCTCATTTTGGGTGCAACTGGGACCTTGACTACACAATTTCATTCCACCTCATGTACCATGTGATGAGAGTGAAAAAGAACCTGATGTGGATTCTTGAAAATTTTACAAAAAGCCCCAACCAGGTTAAAGGTGCTATATGTAACTTTCTGTAGAGCGCAGCACTTAGAAATATTTTCAACAGGGAAAAGCATTCTGCTCCCTCCCCCTCAGAGCCATATATGGCTCTGTTCCCCCGTGCTCTGCTGAACTTGAGATCAGCCTCCACTGCATGTCCTCTCGGAGCCGCTGCATATTCTGTATTTATAAGTTAATAAAACGTTCTAATAAAATAAAATAAAACCATGGAGCGCTGGTCCAGCACACCAGAAGACCAGGAAATCTGCAGAGCCTCGGGCAGCCACGTTGAACCAGAGTTTAATTCGCTCGTGACAAATTCATGTCCTCATTCATTGCAGTCAGCGGAGGGAGCGGTGCAGAGCGGCGGAGAAAGCGATCATTAGACTTTTGAAAAAAAAAAAGTCAATATCAGGGATGAAGGGGAATTTAATACATTTGTGTCACATACAAAACAGTCCTGCATCGCTTTCCAATCCTTTGAACGAGAACGTGCGCGGCGCTGGGACAGGCGGGGGCGTGAGAAGCTCTGTTGAGGACAACTGGAACGCAGCTTTATTGGCCGATTAAAAACTCTGTTTTTATTGGCTGGGGTCACTGTGGCTTTTTAGAAATGCTTATTTACCACCGGGAGAAGCAAGGGGACAATATTTTTATTTTTTCTGTCAGGAGATAGTGGCAGAGTGAAAAAATATGTTAAAAATACATTATTAGAAAAGTTACATACTGAACCTTTAAGACCTCTGTTGGCGAGATAAAACATTGTGTCATAATTTTTTATTATTGGTAAACATGCCCAGTGCCATTGGTTACAACATATTAAACTCCCTTTGGTAAATAAGGTTTGACGGCATTAAATACAGTACAGGTTCAAGGTTGTACATAAATAGAAATGTTTATTTCGGACATACAGTATTTTACACAATTTGAAAATAAAAGCATGGCACAAGTTGATGGGATCAAATTCTAGAAAAACTTTCAAATATGTAAATTACTGGCTGAAAAATCAAATGTACTGTAGTTTTGTTTTTAAAGATCACAAGCATGCTTAACAAAATAAAGTGTAACAAAAATGTGTATACCAGTTAAATACTATATTAATCCAGTGTTTATATGTTTCTACACTAAAAGCATTCAGTGATGGGAAAATAACTACAGTACCCATTTGTATAAATTTATTTATGAAAGATGCCAAAACAAGCTCTTCTTTGTTTTGAACAAATCAACCTATTCAGCAGCCCAGCACACATATTTTTAACTTGGTTTCTTAATGTACAGATGGAGCAGCTTTTTAGCAAACAATATCTGATAGCAACAGTTTGTGGGAGAAAACGTGCTTCATGGAGTCAATAAGTTCAGATTTAACTGTCCAGTTTAAAAACCAGAAAGCTAAATTGCCAAACGTATGGCATTTTTCAGAGCTACTCCCCACATTGAGCCTCAAAACACTTCAAATACCTTCAGGATCTAACAAAAAAAAAAAAAGTTTATAATACAGTACATGAATTACTGTCTGAGAACAGTCGAGCGTATATATTTGAAGGCATTAAGACAAAAATAAGGGATGCAACAGAAAGGATGAAGTTCGAAATGTTCTCATTTGATGCAAAACTTCTGTTTGTTTATTTCATCAGATGGCAACATGGACCTTTTCATTTATCTCCCACACAAAATCTTCGTACACAAGGCACTGAGCTAAGGGATTTGTTAACTGATATTTTGCAAAACGAGGGATGAGTTGTGTAATATATGCATAAACCTTTATTGCATTTCTTTTGTTTTAACTTCTCATGACATTTTTTTAATCTAATTATCTAATTTCTTATCTAAATACTGGCCAAGAGCACAAGAGAGGAAAACAAGCGTCGACTGTCGCCCTGCAAACCCTGGCTGGACAGGAAGGGCTACATTTATCTGGTGGGACTGAAGACGTTCAGTAAATTATCAGCAGCAAAAACTGGTCACCTAAAAGGACGTTCTGATGATTGATTTTTGTCTTGAAAATACGTATTTACAGCACGTGCAACATGCAGCAGACATTCATTCGGAGGATATTTATAAATAAACTCAGCACATTTGGCAGATTATTGAAACAACGCATCCTCAGCGTTTAACGCACCAACACCCCAACTCCTAGCCAAAGTGAACAGATCGTTCAAAAACCCGACGATGACGTTACTGAAACCGTTCAAGTCAGTAAACCTGGAACACATTGTTCGTGGAGCAAACGCATAATGAAGATTAAGTTTTTTTTGTTTTTTTGGTTTCCTCAACACAAATTATAATAACATTCCCCACTTGTTATACTTTAATATCTTCCCACTTTCCTCCAGTACTATGTGAAACACAGACGTGTAACTAATAACATTCCCCACTTGTTATACTTTAATATCTTCCCACTTTCCTCCAGTACTATGTGAAACACAGACGTGTAACTAATCTAACATGCACATTTGCCTCTATCGGAGCTCTCCGAGAGGTTTGCGTTGGAGGGGCCGTTGGCACGGACCGTCCCATCCGGGATCCAGGACTTGTCCACGCAGCGCTCCATCCTCTTCATGATGAGATCCAGGAGGACGTCGACGGCTTTGCTGACATTCTGCCCACTTGCAGCACTCGTCTCAAAATATGGGATTCTGCACAACGGAGTTAAAGAAGCTGAATAAGAGCCAATCTTTATTTTAACAGCACATTTTTAACAAAACACATCCAAGTTTGTCTTTGCAACAATTCTTCTGATGTGTCAAAATCAAAACGTTATAATCTGAAGATGTAGTGATGCAAGCCTTCGTCGTCTGATACATTTTTCACTGAAACTCAGTGAAACACAGAACACTGACTTTATTTTATTAGTTTGAATCAAAACACAAATAAGTCACAAGAGACTCTCTTATTCTTTTACTTTGTTTTAATTCAATTATGTTAAATGAATAACCTTGTGTTATGTGAACATTATTTGAATTCAATGTTTGATAGTCAAAGACTTTTTAATTCAAACTGTTGATCATGATGCATTTTTTCCTCTGAAACTGCAGTGAAGACACAGTGATACTGTAATCGCAGTCAGTTTTGAATCCAGGACACTAATCACTTCAGCAAGAGACTTCTATTTGTTGTCCTAATTAATAATCAGAGAATAATCTCTGGTTTTGTTATATCATCAATAAGGTTTCAAATGTGATGCTGTAATGACGTTGTTTTAATCAAAATGACAGGTCAAAAAGTGTTTGTTAAAATGTTAAGACAGTTTTAATCAGTTTTATCATAAATGCTGGCATTTTAAACTAACATTTTGATCCTTTCTGACATGATCTAACACTTGGATCTCTCCCTCTGAATCCCCTGATGTCACGCTCAGCCTCTCCTGCTGGCTCCACATGCCCAATCAGGAAGAGCTACGTTTCTGGGTCAAGACAGCTTCAAAAGAGCTCCGACTTCCTGTTTTTCTTGAGTCTGCTGGAGGAGCTCAAATCATGAGGTTCCCCAAAGAGCTGAATGAACGTCTGCCGAACGCTAAGGACACGTCATCAGTTAAAGATTTACAACATGCCAGCTATAAATTCACTTTGAGCTGTAAAAAGCTCTACTTTAATGAAATTCCTTGGAAGAATCTTTTATCTTGAAAAACCAAACCGGAACTGAGGCTGTTACCCCAGTGAGGTGAAGCAGACTTGAGCGAGCCGCTGTAAGATGGGCGCTGGTCGCCTGTAAACTGTAGCAGAACGGACGGTTCGTGCACGTAAGGCTGGGACTAGTTTACTGGGGCAGAGACCAAGAATCTTCACACAGGTAAAACGTCGATGCCCATTCGACCGAAGTCGAGCCGAAGCCGCCGAGGAACTGCCATGTTTCCTGGTTAAAATATCTCAAGATAGTTCAACCCGCAATTCCTCCCAACTCTTAAACTTTCTTCTTACCTTTCTAAGCTAGTAATAAACTTTAAGTTAAACGTGCCTGCAGAATAAGTAAATATGTCATCCCATTACAGTACTTATGTCTATTGTACCTAGAAGTTACGGACGCGTAATTTCATCTGCTTAAGTAAATTTATAGGAAACAAATCGATCAAGCCATGTATATATGTTGTGATGTAATTTAATGATTTATTAATTAAATGATTCAGTTCTGCTGAACCAACATAAATTAATGTTTCATGTTTTACATCTAATCACCTAGTCACAGATTTATAATTTAATCTGAAAAAGTGAGAACCCGTGAATTATTGATAATTTGTGTCAGTCTAAACTCTGCTCAAATTTACATCTAGTGTACAGGTAAATCAGTAAAACTGATCACCGCCTATATTATTACAAAGATTCACGCGTTATATTCTGGCTGTGTGGTAATTTGGCACACTTTACACTTTGCTGGTCAGTGTGGCTTTAGTAAAGGTGGTACCAGAACCGGATATTTTACACATGTAGGTAAATATTTGCTTTTCGAGGAGTTCAGTCTTGAGCAGAGTAAGGCAAACAGTGCAGCCACTGCCTTCTTGACAAATGTTTCAGGGAGAGGTTTATGCACAGACGGATCAAACGCTTCGATATACATACCCGTATTTCTCTGCCAGCTCGCGAGCCTCTTTTTCACTGACTGCTCTCTGATCTGCCAGGTCGCACTTGTTGCCACAGAGGACCACATCTGGATTCTCACAGTACGCGTGAACCTGTAATTGACCTGAGACACACACACTCAGGTGTCATTATTTAATCCAGAGTAACAGCTTTCACAAGAACTTTATTCTGAAGTGCAACACGTGACATTCAGCAGCAGATTGTTGAGCAGCAGTAAAACGTAAATTCAACTAACGGTTCGCCGATTAAGCCTAGAGTCTTGTGCGAACGGCACATCTGGATACGTACTCATCCAGTTTCTGACGTTGAGGAAACTTTGCTCGTTCGTGAGATCAAACAGGAGAAGAAAACCCATTGCATCTCGAAAAAACGCTGTCGTCAAACTCCGAAACCTGAAAAAAGATTTGTGGGGAGGGGACAAAAAAAAAAAGATTACCGTATATAAATACTGTATGTGGAAATAATATTTTTAAAGACAGATGTTTTTAAAAGCGACTGTCAGCTTCAGAAGAAGTTGGGACACCTTTCCTGTCCTGCAGTGTCCCACAGCTGCAAGTGGATCTTCTGTCCTTTGCCTGGAGCTCCATCTGGACCTGTTGGGTTGTACACCTGAGGGAGGCGGAGACAAACACCTTAAAATATTAACCTTAAAATATTTAACCCACTCAGATTCCATCAAAGTTTCACAAACAGAACAAAGGCCTCACAGATCAATGGGAGCGTTTAAATTATCTGCTTTTTGCATCTATTCTGAATTCGTCCATCCCGTGTCTTTGGATCATCTGAACCATTCTGCTTTGGTGTGATTTGCTTTAGACAGCGTCTCACTCTTCTGCTCGTAGAGTTCTTCTTCTAGATGATCACCTGTGACGAACGTCCTTATTGCTCAAAGAGCGTGTAAAGCCAGTGTGCACCAAGACTCTGGTTATAAAAGTCCATCGACTTTCAAGATACAGCTTCAAATGAGAAATTTTATCCCCAACTAAAAATCCTTTCATGGTTTGTTCAACTATTTCAAACACATTTCTGCAGCCCAGCGCGCTTCAGGAGGGGCAGTGGAGGTTAAAGCAATACTCAAACTTGATGCGATCGTCGTTTCTCACAGCCGAGACCTCTAGTAGCTGGACGCATCTCATTATTAATTCAATAAAAGTCATTTTGTGGACAACTAACTCTCCTTACTCATTTTAACAGCCGGATGTCCTTCAGGAGCTGAAGGTTGGCATTCAATAGAGAACACTGTAAATATGAAGATTAATGAGCTGTTTGCCAATGGTAGGAGTGTTTATTCTTCAGGAGGGAGCTCAGTTCTGTTACAACATTCATCAGATGACTTTTATTCATCTATTAAAATGCATTACAGCCTCCAAAGAAGCTGCTCAAAATGCATTACAAACATTCAGAGTCTCTGATTAATAAAGAAATCTTCTTATCTGGAATGATAAAAAGTGTAAATACCTTTCTTTTTTCTCTGAAGTCTATTCCCACTGTAGTGATGAACTTGGAGTTAAACTTGCTGTCGGTGTACTGGTACAGAAAGCTCGTTTTTCCCACACCCGAGTCCCCCAGGGCTAGGAATTTGATGAGGTAGTCATAGTCCCCATCAGACATGGTGATTCCTTAATTTCTGCACAAACAACAACAAAACCACAACAGCTGATCAACAAATGCTGAACTGATTGTGATCAAAGCATAAAACCTGGATCCAAACTCCAGAAAAATCTGAAGGTTATCCATTAGGAGTGAACTGAAGGCGTGTTCTCTGTAAATTAAGAACAAGGCTGGTACAAATTTAGAAACCACTCACCGTTTGAAATTTTATTTTCTCAATATTTGTTGCTAGCGTGTGAATGTATTTTATAATAAGATTTAAACAGTCGGTAAATGGATTTGAAGCTGGATCTCAATTCGATTTATGATTTGGACGTGTGTTTTCCCCTTGAGGCGACGTTGGTTTTGTAAACAGGCACTCTTTAAATAAACTGATTTAATAAGAGTCACATGCTGTGTGTGCAGAATGAAATGTCTCAGTCAGAAACAGGGTTGACTGCACTAATTCACATAAAGAGCACCTGATAGTTGCTCTGTTCTGCCACGGACAACACTTATTTTAGTACCGTATTTTCTGCTGTACACGTCGCACCACCCTACAAGTCACATCAGTCCAAATATTTCTAATATAGTGGGGGGGGAAAATCCATAAATATGTTGCTTTGCCGTATAAGTCGCATCTATTATGCGTCCCCGCTGACAGCATAGAAATGTGGGCCAGTGATGTGCCAAAAATCAATTGGCTGCCAAATGGCGGCCACGGGAGCGTGCACGCACTGCACAGGAGGACTTTAACGAATACTGAACAAGATTAGCACTAAAAAAAAAAAATTTGTTTGCTCAAAATTATAGTAAAGGTGTGTCTCAGTTTAACCTTTCCTTAATAAATGCACTTTAACGGTCGAATCAGCTGCATTTCAAAAGTATTCGATGCCTCGATGCTCCGGGAGCGTAGGCAGGAGAACTCCGCACATTTCTTCTAAATTTAACAAGATAAGCATCTAAAACAATTATTTGTTTGCCCAACATTATAGCAAAGGTGTGTCTCAGCAGAACTTTTACTTAATAAATGCACTTCAATGGTCAAATTAGCTGCATTTCTCCGGGACGGCGCAGCGAAATGAAGCTGGTTTGACGGTTGCTCCAGGTGAGCTGGACAAAAGTGGCAGTCTATGGCAAGCAGACAGTCATTAATGGCCACTTTTACTTATTTTTCATTCATTCAACCTTTATTTAGACAGGAATTCCATTGAGCCTCGAGGACTCATTTACAAGAGAGACCCGTTTTCAACAAAGAATGACAACAGCGACAACAATAGACAATCATAAGAGAGGCATACAGATAGATTTTTTAACAAATTTAACTAAAAAAAAGTCAAAGTAGCAAAACAGCTAGATTATAATCAAAAGTAAAATAAAATCAAGAAATACAGTATACAATAATAAAACAAAAGCTTTTACATCATCAATTATGAAATTTGATAATAAAACTTTCAACATTGATTTACAGTGGTATTAAACAAAACAGCTTGTTGTAAAATGATTGGAAACATGATTGAATTAATTATTACATGACAACAACATGCTTTACTACTTGGGCGCTATCTAACGGCTGAAAATGGTAGTGTTCTATATTTTCAGTCAGAATGAATGAAAACGGGTCATATCTCAGCCAAAAATTAGTTTATAAATATGGGAAAAATCCATCAATGCGTTGCTTCAGTGAATAAGTCACAGGGCATGCAAAAAAATGTGACTTATAGGTCGAAAAATACAGTAATTTAACTTCTAAAAAAGGCATTTAAAAAAATGAAGGTATTTTACAAACACGAGTTACATTAACTGAACAATCAAAGGAAAAAGGCAAAGGTGCTGTGATCCATCAGAAACTTCTGGATGAATGTTTGTCCTTCAATAAACTTAATCAAAGATACACTGAAGTTATTACAGAAGCTTTCAGCAAAGAGTCTGATCATCTCCCCACGCCCTCCATGACAGAACAGACGAGTAGAAACAAACCCATGAAGAAAAGTGTTGCAACAGCATTTATCTGGCGTCAACAAGACTACAATCCAGCACCATTAGGCTCACTTTAATTCATCTGGACGTATTATAAGTGTAGCTCGTGGGGCTTTACATTCTTCAGTTATTCTAGGTGCAGATTTTAACAGCCACGAGCTAAAAGAAATTAGGCTCTTCCGATTCCTCCAACAAAAGACTGAACAATCAGAAATTCAGTTAAATATTGTCCTAAACAGCCGTGTGTAATTATTTCATTAAGTCTACTTCCAAACGTTAATCACACACCACTTGCTGATTTGAAATGGTTCACCAAGTCTTGTCAGATTCATCACGAGGAGTGGGTCCAGAAGATTTCACACATTCTTTCCCTGCATGCACCACCGAGCCTTTTATTCAGACTTAAAAGCAGATTAAGGTCTTGTGCAAAACTCAAGAGCCATAATAAACGTACCATGAAGGAAATGGGTGCGACAAGCATGGATATGTCCATACATGGTACAGTAAATAATACATATTTTTACAAACCATTTCGCTTTGCACGGGGCTGAAGATAAATCTGATTACCGTAATTTCTAGACTACTGAGCGCACCTGAATATAAGCTGCACCCACCAAATAAATAAATAAATAAACATCCACGTTGTAGCATGAGATATTTACACAAAGATATTTTAAGCTTTTAATTAAGTATGCACTGTA
>JBBPBX010029050.1:20469-36131 GCA_038048925.1 Garcialebias charrua | reverse complement strand
GCTATTGAAGGTAACCGTGCAGATCATAACAATATTCAATGCAGACAAGTCAAGTTAAATTTAAACGAAGAGCAGAGAGCAACAAAACAACAGTGGGACAGAAGTTTTTTTTAAACAAACCTTTAAATCTGCCTTGAAGGGGTCTGCTCTGTTCTTTGCCTCTAACAGCAACAACACTGAAAACATAGTCCTTCGAAGGTTTGTAGTCTGTTATCAACACGTTAGTGTCAGATTTCGACACTATGACCTCTTTCTGTTGACCACCTGAAATATAGAAAAAAATAAAGAAAATTAGATTAAATTATTCAAAGTTAGTTAGTAATCAAAGAAAGACATTTTAAAGTTGGATGGATTTCTACCTTTGTGTTGCTTGAAATATATACTGTACATACAATTTTGATTAAATTCTAGTCCGTTTTAAAATGTAAATCTATCATAAAAATAATATTGTCCATCACTGTGAAGTCAGGCAAACATTATGATCCATAAAATATTTAAACTCTTCTATGGATTTGCTTCTGCAAACCTTCATTAGGAGTTCAAATTTCATCTTTATACAGGCTGTTAAATGAGAACAAAAAGCCTATTTGATGTTTGTTCAATCTTTACTGAATGCTGCTTTCTACTTCTATATTTATGCTGGCGCTGACTTTTGCTGCCATTAAGATGGGGACAGGTGTGGGGGTACATTTCAGAAAAAAATTGTTTGTACATCACAAGGAGAACACAGAAACTAACAAGAAAAAGTCAACTAAATATATCCACAAGTTATTAAAAAAAAAATAATCAACATGACATATGTTTTTGGATGCTGAGGAATCAGAAAGATATTTTTTTTTCTCAACCTAAATAACTAAAGTACATTATTCCTGGCTTTATTTGCACTAATTTGACTTTAAATTTGAAAAAGAAAAATCCCTTGCAAGCTCCATACAGAAGTAACTAAAAGTGATCTACCTCTTATTCACTAATTGAAAATGTGAGACTGATGCCTAAAACTTTACCATTACCTATTAAAGACAATTCTTTAAAAAAAAAAATAATAATAAGTCTCCTGAACCAATGGATGGATCTCCGTGGAACACTGAAAAAGGATGTACATTTACAGTTGATTCCAGTTCATTCTCTTTATTCATTACCTCTTCCAAGTACTCCTTCCAACTTTCCATCATGCTCTCCTCACTTTTTCAAATGTTACCATTCCCATCTTTAACAAAACTAACCTGCTGCATATCCTTTCCAGCCTGATTCCTCTGTCTTGCCAAGTCCTCCTTGCACTCTTTAGTGTCCAGTCTCCCATACAACTTGTCAAATGCCTTTGCTACCTCCATCTTTTCTCTAAATTGCATCTCCTCTCTTCCTGTCTCCTCTCTTCAGTCCTCTCACAGTTAAATTTCTTCTTGGCTAACCTTATTCTTTGAATAGCTTTGTGCACTTCACTATTCCACAACCAGATTTCCTTATCCATTCTCTGTCCAGTTGACACACGGAGTACCTTCCTACCTGTCTCGCTAATTGCTGTTGCCGTAGTAGCCCAGTCATCTGGAAGGTCTTTCTTACCACCCAGAGCCTTTAACAGCTCCTCTCTGAAGTCCTCGCAACATTCTTCTTTCCTCAGCTTCCACCATTTGGTCTTCTTCTCTGATTTTACTCTTTTTCTCTTCTTCACAAAAACAGTCATTCTACACACAACCATTTGATGCTGTCTGGCAACGCTCTCCTCTGTCACAACCTGAAAGTTATGCACCATAACTCATGTTCCCTGAAGGAAGGGAACGAGGTGCAACATAAATGCTATGGGAAATTGCACTCCGCGCTGTTACCTGAAGGAATACAATCACGCCTTTACGGCAGGGGCGTCAGCGTCGTGCCAGAGGCCCCGCCCTCTGGGTACTTAAGCCGCTGATGCCCATCCATCGATCTCCAAAATGCACTTCACCGAGCTTTCAGCATTGAAAGGGCCAGGTATGTTGCACCTCGTTCCCTTCCTTCAGGGAACATGAGTTATGGTGCATAACTTTCAGTTCCCTTATCAGTCATGTCACTCGGTGCAACATAAATGCTATGGGAACGTAATTCATTCACGCCCTTGAAATGCTCAGTAAAATGCATCCTAGTGTGAACGTCCGCCTTTATTCAAAAGGCATCCCAAGGCCGCTTTCTACTGTGTGTTAGAAAGGACAGCCTGAGTGACATCACACGCAGTAACATCCAAACTGTAATGCTTTGCAAATGTGTTCATTGAGCTCCAGTTCACAGCAGCACAGATGTCTGCAACTGGTACACCCTTGAACAGTGACCACGAGGTGGCCAAGCCCCGAGTAGAGTGGGGCACCTGTTGACCTTTGCTACTGTACGCCCTTTTTATGGCCTCAGTCACCCAGTGTGAGAGGCGCTGTTTTGATAGGGCCTTTCCTGTAGCTGGTGCAGCAAAGCACACAAACAGTTGATTTGTTTTTCTCCATTCGACTGTTCTCTGCATGTAAGTGCTTAAAGCTCTCACGGGGCAGAGAGCCTTCAGCCTTTCCTGTTCTTGAGTGAGGATAGGAGCAGGTTGAAAAGAAGAGAGATCAAACTCCAGACTTCTGGGGTTTAAAGTCAAAACCTTGGGGATATATGCAGGATTAGGACTTATGGTGACCTTTGACCCGTCAGAGGCGAACCTGGTACACATTGGATGTACGGACAAAGCGTGGAGGTCACCCACACGTTTTGCCGAGCAAAGAGCCAGGAGAAGAGCGGTCTTATAAGATAATAAATCTATCTTAATGTCGCTCAGTGGTTCGAATGGGGGGTCACAGAGAGCCCCCAAGACCATACTAAGATCCCATCCAGGGGTCAAGATCCTGCTGGGGGGTCTCTTCCTTAGCACGCCTTCATAAATCTTATTATGAGCGGGTGCGCGCCAGGCGTCCTGCTCCCCCAGCCCTCGTGACAAGCTGAAATTGCTGATAGGAACACCTTAATTGTTGAGAAAGAGCGACCTTTTTCCAACAAGTCCTGAAGAAAGGTGAGGAGCTGGGCCAAGTTGCATGAATAAGAAATAATATTTCTTTCTGTGCACCAAGCTTCAAAAATATGCCATTTCCTGACGTAGAGAGACTGTGTTGACATAGCTTGTGCGTTTTGAATGGTTTTTACCATGTTCTCTGGCAGGCCTGAGGCCATCAGCTTGTTCCTCTCCGCCACCAAGCTGAAATTTGCCACAGTTCTCAGCCTAAGTGGCAAAACTGTTCCTTCCGGTGACGTAGAGGATCCCTGGAGAAGAGCCTGTGGTGGAACCAGCTCTCCCTCAAGGGTCCTAATTTCTGTGGTCTCTTGAAGGTCAACCACGTTAGGGAGAGGGCCTTTCTGCAGATTTATCTCCATACTACTCTGATCGGGAGTGTTTGGAGGCAGAGGCAATCTGCTGTTATCATTAGACAAAAGCTGAACAGAATGTCTGTTTTTCCTCTTTTTGTTGGGGGTCATGGATCGGAGGGGTTGCAAGTTTTGTAAACGAGCAGATCTCCTGACTCCAGCCCATTTCCTGGTTGGGTCAGCACAGTGAGCGCGGTCACACGCTGCAGGATCACTGTTTGAGCATGGCGTGTCGCCCATTGAGAATAAGGGGACCGCTTCAGCATGAGAATGTGGAGATGGTCCTTTGTGTTGAGCAGACTTTATGTTTACACACGCTGCAGTTTCATCACAACTGCCTTTGTGAACGTGTGATACTGGTGTTGGCCTGCGGGCTTCTGCCGTGGCCCCCCGTCCCTTACTGGCGTCTGATGAATAGGTGGCCAGGAAGGTGGGTCGTCGGATTCTGTCGGCGCGCACCCCTGGAGCGCGGACGTGTCACGGGTTTGTTTGATTTGTGTATTGCCGGCCCGTGGTTTAGAACGGAGCGGGGCTGGAGCACGTGACCCCCCTCACCTGTCTCTGTGAGGAGTTACGGGCCTGCTCGCAGGCGCCTCTGGGCCTGTCTGTTGCAGACAGAACAGAGGCACCCTGCTGGGGTTTATCAATTAGGCTAACACCCCGTGAGCCATGAGGGAGGGGGGAAAGATGGCCCCCACCCTTTATATCAGCTAGAAGAACGGAGGGGACTGTTCTGCTGTTGTTGTTGTTGTTGTTGTTGTTGTTGTTGTTGTTGTTGTTGTTGTTGTTGTTGTTGTTGTTGTTGTTGTTGTTGTTGTTGTTGTTGTTGTTGTTGTTGTGAGTCAAGAAAACAGAGAGGGGCTGTTTGTTGAGCTTTATTCATGCTTATGTGTAACAACATATTTGACTTTATGTCACTCACAGCAGAAAGAACATGATTTGTGTCTAAAACAAAGTCACCAGCTTTTTGTACCGTGCTACAAACAAAGTCTGGACGTGAAAAGATCATTTCCCGTACCGCGTGGGCGGGTGATCGTGTAAAGTTAAGAAGCGGTCCTGGTTCATCAGGCACGCTTCTGTTTGGTGTCCCGATTCGCCGAGGAGGTTCTGTACCGGTCCGCCTGGCGGGGAACAAATCTGTTCTTACTCCAGGCGTGTTCGGTCCGAGGTGGGCCCGGCGGTGGTCTCTGCCGGTGCTCGACCTCGTACGCCGGCCGCTTTTGCGGTGGGGCACGTGTGGCTGAGTGGTGTCGAGGCTGCGGTGCTCTGCTCCCAGCTGACTCCCTGGGGGGGGCGAAGGCTCTCCTGGGGATGCCCACCCGGAGAGCTTCAGCCTGTTTGCGCCTCTGGTCCAGCCTGGTCTGAATTCGATCCAGCGCTTTTCCAAAAAGTCCCGTCGGTTCTATCGAATGGTGGAGAAAAGGAATTTTCTGTCCCTCCGGGAGGTCAGTTAGGGTCATCCACAGATGGCGTATTGCGATGACCACCTCAGCCATTCCTCTGCTTTGTGCGACAGCTGCTGTCCCCATCATGCGGGGCACAAAGTTTGTTGCCTTGCGGGCTTCATCCAGCAGCTCCGCGGCAGCTTGCTTGTCTGACGTTACCTGGAGCTCCTGTAGTTTTTCAGCCAGGTACGCTTGCATCATTGCGGATGCGTTCATTGCGCGTCGCGAGGCCCTGAGCCCTGTAGCATTTCTCGAGCAGAGAAGCCGAAGCTCGACAGGCTTTGCTGGGGAGAGCTGGTTTTGTCCCGGATGACTTGGGAGCCAGATGAGACGCCAGCGTGTCCTCAATTTGAGGCACATTGGCTATTCCCACTTCATCCATCCCGTCTACGTTGAGAAACTGCGAGAGCGGCAGCAGCATGGGAGCTCTGGGCTGAGACCAGGTGCGAGTCAGCTCCGTGAGGAAGTCCGGGAANAAAAAACCTATTTGATGTTTATTCAATCTTTACTGAATGCTGATTTCTACTTCTATATTTATGCTGGAGCTGACTTTTGCTGCCATTAAGATGGGGACAGGTGTGGGGGTACATTTCAGAAAAAAATTGTTTGTACATCACAAGGAGAACACAGAAACTAACAAGAAAAAGTCAACTAAATATATCCACAAGTTATTAAAAAAAAAATAATCAACATGACATATGTTTTTGGATGCTGAGGAATCAGAAAGATATTTTTTTTTCTCAACCTAAATAACTAAAGTACATTATTCCTGGCTTTATTTGCACTAATTTGACTTTAAGTTTGAAAAAGAAAAATCCCTTGCAAGCTCCATACAGAAGTACCGGTAACTAAAAGTGATCCACCTCTCATTCACTAACTGAAAATGTGAGACTGATTCCTAAAACTTTACCAGTACCTACTAAAGACAATTCTAAAATTAAAAAATAAAGTCTCCTGAACCAATGGATGGATCTCCATGGAACACTGAAAAAGTATGTACATTTTGCCAGTAAGTTAAACTTTTCTCCATCCCCTCCATCCTGCCTGGACTCTCTTTTTCCCCTCTTTACCATTCCAGTTCATTCTCTTTATTCATTACCTCTTCCAAGTACTCCTTCCAAGTTTCCATCATGCTCTCCTCACTTTTTCAAATGTTTCCATTCCCATCTTTAACTAGACTAACCAGCTGCTTATCCTTTCCAGCCTGATTCCTTTGTCTTGCCAATCGGTACAAGTCCGCCTTGAACTCTTTAGTGTCCAGTCTCCCATACAACTTGTCAAACGCCTTTGCTACCTCCCTCTTTTCTCTAAATTGTATCTCCTTATCTTCCTGTCTCCTTTCTTCAGTTCTCTCACTGTCAAATTTCTTCTTGACTAACCTTTTTCTTGGAATAGCTTCATGCACTTCACTTTTTCACAACCAGATTTCCTTATCTATTCTCTGTCCAGATGACACACGAAGTACCTTCCTACCTGTCTCTCTAATTGCTGTTGCCGTAGTAGCCCAGTCATCTGGAAGGTCTTTCTTACCACCCAGAGCCTTTAACAGCTCCTCTCTGATGTCCTCGCAACATTCTTCCTTCTTCAGCTTCCACCATTTGATCTTTTTCTTCTTTGATTTTACTCTTTTTCTCTTCTTCACAAGAACAATCATTCTACACACAACCATCCAATGCTGTCTGGTAACACTCTCCCCTGCCGCAAACACTCTCCCCTGCCGCAACCTTACTGTCCCCAGGCTTCCTCAAGTTTCCTCTTCTATAGAATGTAATCTACCTGCGTACTCCTTCCTCTACTCATAGGCCACTCTATGTTTCTCCCTCCTTTGGAAATAAGTGTTGACTACAGCTAGTTCCATTCTCTTGGCAAAATACACCACCATCTGTCCTTCCTGGTTTCTTTCCTTGACACCAAACCTACCCATCACTTCCTCATCCCCTCTGTTTCCTTCACCAACATGTCCATTCAGGTCTGCTCCAATCACCACTCTTTCCTCCCTGGGAATACTCTATCACTTCATCCAGATCCTTCCAAATTTTATATTTTTCCTCTGTCACATCCAACCTGTGGAGCATAACCACCAACAACATTTAACATCATATCTTCTACTTCTACCTTCAGACACATAACCCTATCTGACACTCTACTATATTCTTTGCCAACTCTTCCTTCAGGACAAGCCCTACTTCATTCCTCTTTCTATCCACACCATGGTAAAACAGTTTGAACCCTGCTCCAATGCTGTGAGCCTTGCTGCCCTTCCACTTCTCTTGGATACATAAAATGTCTACATTCCTTCTCTGCCTCATGTCAGCCAGCTCTCTAACTTTGCCATTTTTCCCGCATTAATAGTTGCATCCCTCAGTCCTACATTCTTAACTTTCTTCTTTGCCCTCTGTTTCCTGACATGTTTCCCTCCTCGTCTTCAATTAACAGCACTGTAGCACAATTTCTGTCATTGCCCTGTTTGCCAATAGTACCAGTGATGGTCATTGTTAATTTGGGCCTTGACCAAGCTGGTAGGATGTCACTTAGATGAACTCACATGACTCGCAGGTTAGTTTTGGCAAAAGTGTCGAATGCACTTCCTGACACCTCTCATTCCGGCCACTACCCACCTTGGGGTGTCTATGAGTGCACACCTATTTCTCCAGCTCCCCGGGCGCTTTCGGGCTGCTCACTGCACCACCTGGTAGGTGGTTGGGTTAAATGCAGAGACGAATTTCGTCTGTGTATGGGAACATATGCAGATGACAGGAATAGACATTATTATTATTATTATTATCATTTACCCGGACTTGGGATCAGCACAAGAGTTACAATGGCTTGTGCTCCCTAGTGGCTTTATTTTTTTATTTTTTTATTTTATACAGATCACGCAAATTATTATTTTCAGTGTTTTGTCAAAACGGGTACAATTTCATTGTAAAAATGATATGTTTAAAACTCACATAAAAGTTGGCAAGGATAAGCATTCCTTTAAGAAATACTAGCCCTTCAGTTGTAATATGTTTGGTAAGCTCATATACAATACCCATCAGTAACCTTTTTAATTTGACCTTGATATGATTGCTGTGAGAGACAAAATGTGTACATTTTCTTCAGTATTTTCAGCCTTGCTCCTGGTACTGACAACTTATAACGCATGTAGGACAGAGGGAGATTAATGCTTCCAATGTTGATTAGCATCACTGCACTGATTTACTGCTGTGGTAAATACATCAATCCATCTCTGCTGCAAGTGTAGACACCAACACCATCAACTCACAAGTCACAGCAAACTTGCAGCACTTACTGCATCTTTGAAACTGAAATATGGACATATTTTTATATTATGCCTCTATAAGTTTATGTTCATTGTGCAGAAGCTCCAGACTATTGTGACAATAAAAATGAGCTTGTTTCCTTTGGATTCGACTTTTTCTCCAGTGAGATCTAAAACAAGAAAGAGACATCTGAACCTAATGTTCACACAGACAACACTCACACTACTGTATTTGAATTTCATGACTCAGGTCCGAGGGAGGCGGGGGACATTGAGTCAGAGTGGGCCATGTTCCGCACCTCTATTGTCGAGGCAGCTTATCAGAGTTGTGGCCGCAAGGTTGTTGGTGCCTGTCGTGGTGGCAACCCTCGAACCCGGTGGTGGACACCGGCAGTGAGGGATGCTGTCAGGCTGAAGAAGGAGTCCTATTGGGCCTTTTTGGCCTGTGGGACCCCGGAAGCAGCAGATAGGTACCGACAGTCCAAGCGGCATGCGGCTCGGGTGGTTGCTGAGGCAAAAACTCGGGCGTGGGAGGAGTTCGGAGAGGCCATGGAGAATGACTTCCGTACGGCTTCGAGGCGATTCTGGTCCACCATCCGGCGTCTCAGGGGGGGAAAGCGGTACGCGACCAACACCATTTATGGTGGGGATGGCGTGCTGTTGACCTCAACTCGGGATGTTGTGAGTCGGTGGGCGGAATACTTCGAAGACCTCCTCAATCCTACTGGCACGTCTTCCACTGAGGAAGCGGAGCCTGGGGACTTTGGGTCGGGCTCTCCAATCTCTGGTGCTGAGGTCACCGAGGTGGTTAAAAAGCTCCGCGGTGGCAGGGCTCCAGGGGTGGATGAGATTCGTCCTGAGTTCCTTAGGGCTCTGGATGTTGTGGGGTTGTGTTGGCTTACGCGACTCTGCAATATCGCGTGGACATCGGGGGCAGTTCCCTTGGATTGGCAGACTGGGGTGGTGGTTCCCCTATTCAAAAAGGGGGACCGTAGGGTGTGTTCCAACTATAGGGGGATCACACTCTTAAGCCTCCCTGGTAAGGTCTATTCAGGGGTTCTGGAGAGGAGGGTCCGTCGGATAGTCGAACCTCGGATTCAGGAGGAGCAGTGTGGTTTTCGTCCTGGTCGTGGAACACTGGACCAGCTCTACACCCTCAGCAGGGTCCTGGAGGGTGCGTGGGAGTTTGCCCAACCAGTTTACATGTGCTTTGTGGACTTGGAAAAGGCATTCGACCGCGTCCCTCGGGGGGTTCTGTGGGGGGTACTCCGGGAGTATGGGGTACCAGGCCCATTGATATGGGCTGTTAGGTCCCTGTACGACCGGTGTCAGAGCTTGGTCCGCATTGCCGGCAGTAAGTCAGGCTCGTTTCCAGTGAGAGTTGGACTCCGCCAAGGTTGCCCTTTGTCACCGATTCTGTTCATAACTTTTATGGACAGAATTTCTAGGCGCAGCCAAGGTGTTGAGAGGATCCGTTTTGGTGGCCTTAGAATCGCTTCTCTGTTTTTTGCAGATGATGTGGTCCTATTGGCTTCATCAGATCGTGATCTACAGCTTTCGCTGGAGCGGTTTGCAGCCGAGTGTGATGCGGCCGGGATGAGGATCAGTTCCTCCAAATCCGAGGCCATGGTCTTGAGCCGGAAAAGGGTAGCATGCCCTCTCCGGGTCGGGGAGGAGGTCCTGCCCCAAGTGGAGGAGTTTAAGTATCTCGGGGTCTTGTTCACGAATGAGGGAAAACTGGAGCGTGAGATCGATAGGCGGATAGGTGCAGCATCCGCAGTGAAGCGGGCGCTGTACCGGTCTGTCGTGGTGAAGAGAGAGCTGAGTCGAAAGGCAAAGCTCTCAATTTACCGATCGATCTACGTTCCCACCCTCATCTATGGTCATGAGCTTTGGGTTGTGACCGAAAGAACGAGATCTCGGATACAAGCGGCTGAAATGAGTTTTCTCCGCAGGGTGTCTGGACTCTCCCTTAGAGATAGGGTGAGAAGCTCAGTCATCCGGGAGGGACTCGGAGTAGAGCCGCTGCTTCTCCACATCGAGAGGAGCCAGTTGAGGTGGCTCGGGCATCTGGTTAGGATGCCTCCTGGACGCCTCCCTGGTGAGGTGTTCCGGGCATGTCCCACCGGGAGGAGACCCAGAGGAAGACCCAGGACGCGCTGGAGGGACTATGTTTCTCGGCTGGCCTGGGAACGCCTTGGGATTCCCCCAGAGGAGCTGCTCCAAGTGGCTGGGGAGAGGGAAGTCTGGGCCTCCCTACTTAGGCTGCTACCCCCGCGACCCGACCCTGGATAAGCGGACGAAAATGGATGGATGGATGGATGGACTCAGGTCAGATTATTAAACTAATATTTAGTATTTTGATAGTTATTTAGTCTGAGAACAAATTCACCAAAGACAGAAATGCAGGCCACAAAAGACACATCGATGAGTAAAACTGACCAGGTTGTAAAGATGAAGAACTCATCCTGTGAATCAGTTTGTTTTTTGACATTTTTTTATAAGTACCGTAGTATTTCTGCCTCAACAAAACCTCAGTTGTACTATTTGCTGGTTCTGAGAAAAAGAGGTTGAATTAAAAGGTTAGCTAGTCTGTGTGATTTTATGTTTTATTCTTGTCAAAAATACCTCAACTATTAGACAATTTTTAACTTTTATACACCTTATCTGACTCAGATGCAGTAAGAGACAAAGGAGATGAGACTGGCTTCTTGTCTTCATTATTTGTATTGCCATCAAATACATAGTTCCCATGTGACGTCACATCCGTCTTACTTCCGGGTGGACCCTCATTTTGAAAGTCAGAACAGGGGACAGCGCGGTTTAATGGATGTTCATTTTTCACGTTTTTTTTTGTGTTAATTTCTAATTAATTGCAATGGTTACTTCGTGTTGTGTCAGTGGGTGTTCCAGTCGGGTAGACGTTTGGGCAACGCGCAGGTTTCAGTTAATCAAAAAAAAAGTAACGTGAAGGATTTATCTCATCGGAGAAGCTGGACTGCAGCCCCTCCTCTCTCTGAGTCTGGCTTGGATCTGCTCTGGAAGACGTCGTGCTTTTGGCCGGTAAACAAAATATTCTACATAAATCATTTTGTGAAACTATGTCAGAACAATGTTAGAGTACAACTGTCTGTGTGTTAGAGCTGTTTTTTTTTTTTTTCATTATTTAGCGACACCGTCTTGCATGCTGTTAGCTTAGCATCTCGCTAACGCGACAATGGCCTCACGGTCCACCAGGACCGGCGGGGGAAACCGTCCCAGTTGGAGAAGGAGTACGGGAGCCAAGTCGTGCGGGCGACGCGTCGGTCCCATGGGACGTGACCCCGCAACCGCGACGGTTAAACGCCGTCTGACCTGAGCTCGACGGACCCTCGGCTCCAGTGCTAACAACATGCTAACTTCCAACACGGTAAGACTCAAAGTGCTGGTTCTGGTCCGTGTTCAGCTTGGACTGTTTGTGCTGGCTGTGTGTTATTTTAGTTAAACCTTTTTTTAGCTGGTTAGATATGATTGAGACAGTTTACACATCTTTTTTGGATTTAAAGCTGTGAAGCGGGTGTGCGCTCCTTGTAGTAATTAAATAATTAATGATATCGGAGTAACTACTTTGTGACAAGTTGTCTGATTCGTCTGCCATGATTTCTTTCTCAAACTCATTTAACTCCGACCATTTTGCTCTTGTTCCTTGGTGAAGCTGTGGTAGCTCGTGTTTTTGCTCTGGTTGTTCGCGTCTGAGCTCGACGGACCCTCCGCTCCAGTGCTAACTCTATGCTAACCTCCAACACGGTAACACTCAAAAGTGCTGGTTCTGGTCCGTGTTCAGCTTGGACTGTTTGTGCTGGCTGTGTGTTATTTTAGTTCAACCTTTTTTTAGCTGGTTAGATATGATTGAGACAGTTTACACATCTTTTTTGGATTTAAAGCTGTGAAGCGGGTGTGCGCTCCTTGTAGTAATTAAATAATTAATGATATCGGAGTAACTACTTTGTGACAAGTTGTCTGATTCGTCTGCCATGATTTCTTTCTCAAACTCATTTAACTCCGACCATTTTGCTCTTGTTCCTTGGTGAAGCTGTGGTAGCTCGTGTTTTTGCTCTGGTTGTTCGCGTCTGCTTGTTCGCCATCTTGCCTTTCATCTTGCCTTTCTGCCTTTAGATATGGTGCAAAACCGGTATTGCGCAATACTGGGGGCGTGTCTGGGAACTATGTACAGTTTTTTTTAATTGCATGAATATAATAATGAGCTTTAAATTCCAATTTGAAAGTGCTTTTTCTAAATGCCACAATAACTGTGATGACATCCTTCCTGAGAAAGAAGAAACCATAAATGTGAGTTACTATAGTTCTGTTTTTGGTTGAAAGAGGAATCAAGAAACTGCTAAATTAGGCTTTGTTTTAAACTAAAGGTCATGCGCAATAACTATATTTCATGTTCAGCCCTTATTCAGTCATACACATTCTTTATTCTGGCTTTATGAGATTTGTCTGCAGTATCAAGTGCAGCATTAATAACATACTGCATGCAGGTGGAGTTGCTGCACCAGTGGAGGACTGAAAGTGTGGCTGTGAATGCAGGTGCACTGCGATTACACAATAAAGTGGATGTCAGCAGTGTTTAGTGATTCTTGCTACACTGTGAATGCACTCTGTCTGCACAATGATCACCTTCGGACACATGCAGAATAAAAGCAGGACACGAACACACGAATAATTTTTCAAAAGTGCCAAATCAGCTACTGCCCAAAATTACAACATATCTTTGTAATAAGTTAATGAAAAAATGTACATACAAGACATTTATAAAGAACAAAGACAAATAAATGTTATAGCTGTTGCCAGTGGTTTGTTTTGGTCTCCATGGAAACAATGTGTTTCTCACTCCCTGCTTCTAGGTTAAGAGGCAGACAAAAATTCTGACTGAATGGTAAGCCTCAACTAAATACATATCATTGCATGAAAACTATAAGCTAAAATGTAAAAAAAAATATTAAATGGTGAACAGCAGAAGACATAGTCATAGATGAATTTTTATATTTTTAAAGTTTTATGTAGGAGATATGGCAAGTTAAAAGACTTTAAATTCAGATTTGGAGAATATTATTAGGTAAAATACAAATAAAGTCTATGGAGTCTTGTGTGTATCCTGCATTCTGGGGGTATTTGAGAGAAAACAAAGTCCTTTGGCAGTGAGAGGAACACTGTGTGAAAGAAAACAAAAATGTTTGATGTACAGTTTGTCTATGTTAAATGGTAAATGGAATGGACTTATGAAAAAATACATGAAACCAAAGTGGAAGTGGCCGAATCGCATTAGAAAAAACAGAATTATATTTGAAAAAACGGAATTACATTAAGTCAAAGAGGAAGTTTTTTTAACTTTATTAACAGCATAAATCTGAACAACAGAACAGTATACATACAGTACACACACCGGAGATACACTTAGCAGGCCATCCTTTTTAACTGCATCTCCATTGTGTGTGTACTGTATAATCTGTTGTTCAGTTTTATACCATTAATTAAGTTCAAACAATTTTTTTTAAAAACATTGTTTGACTTAATGTCATTCCATTTTTTTCTAATGTGATTCGCGCCACTTCCGCTTTGGCCACTTCCAATTGGTTTAATGTGATTCAGTTTTTTTCTAATGTGATTCTATTTTTTTCTAATGTGATTCTGGCCATTTCTGCTTTGGCTTAATGTAACTCCTTTTTTATCAAATGTAAAAAAAAAAAATTATGTTGTGATTTTGTTGTTTTTGTTGTGTTTTTTCAAATGTAATTCTGTTTTTTAAAATGTTGTTCATTTACAGCATATTTGCTTCAGACGGCTCAACAGTTTCAGTGTGTGACATGAACTGTCAGTTGAACATTTTGAGAAGAAGTCTGTGAAAACACGAAACATTCTGTGATTGCCTAAAAACTGTTAAAGCAAAATGCCATTCAGAAGTTTAAGCTCCAGCTTCCTGTGATGGATTTAAACTGCAGTAAAAACATTAAAATATGTCTCTGCTAAAGAGCTCCAAAAATACTGTTTACTCGTGTGATTCATTAAAATTTCATAGATTAATTTTTTTTCCATTTTTGACCTTACCACCCCCATCCCACCACCACCACCACCACCCACACACACATATTGCACATGGTCAAATAACTATACAATTTTAATAATTTTGCTAACAATAAAACATACTATTCCTGCTGATCCAGCTGCATGTTTTGGTGTATAGTTAGATTTTTTTAACAGCACAACACACAGTACAAAACATAATAAACATTAATGCTGATTGTGGCACTCTTGATGAATGATGTAGTTTATCTGTCCTGGACTGACCTTCATCATGAGTTAGCACAGTTCCTCCTACTGTCCTGTGTATCTATTAGTCCTGTTTTTATAATCTGCTGACAGGCTCCCATATTCAGCAGAAACATTTTCTTCAACCTTTTAACTTGGCAAAGCTGCAAAACAAACCTTGAGGCCTCTGCCTCTCTCAAGAGTGTAATTCTTTCAAAGAAGGTTTGATAAGAAGTAAATTACATAATCCTTTTTGGCAGATAGAAAATCCAACTCCTAATTCCTTCCTCAGGTGTTTTGTGTTACTCTAGTCTTCGGCAAAGAACTGTGTGTAAATGTGTGTGTGTGTGTTTAAAGTGTCCTACCTGGTATGCTGTTGTAGAAAAATAAATAGCTGTCAACATTTCCTTTGGGCTCCCGCCATGAAACAAGGAGTTTGCTGGGACTCTGCACTTTAAAACGCAGCCTCCGTGGAGCTGAAACTGAAGAACAAGGTTACTCTTAAAATGAATATTAATAAAAAATGCTAATGTCTAATGAAAAGAAGTAATGCTGAGCTAAAACTTCCAAACTATCAGTCAAACCATGATAATTAAAACAAAGTTACCCAGAATATAAGCCCCATATAGCAAAATATGTAGCAAAAAGAAAAAAAGAAACACAAGTTCAAGAAAACTTGTGTTTCTTTTTGTGAAGGAATGCACCAAAGAAAAACAATAAATGAATAAATTTCGTGTCCGGACAGGTTTCAATGAACCTTTCAGAGAGTAGTCATTGGGCGCACATCTAAAACTGATTAACTTTAGGAGCTAACCCCAATCAAAATGGCAAACATGAATGGCTATAACCTATAACTGCCAATTTTAGACATAAAGCATAAATCTGGTGTGGTGGTAGCTGAGAATAATCCCCAACACATAATCTGAGTGCATACAGAGCTCTCAAGATTTAACATAATAACAACCAAAGAGGCTAACGCTGCTATTTCCCATCATAGCGTGATCTTGGTATAAAACTCTGGCCTGACAGGTGGTAAGTGATATTCATTCAAGGAATGCTAACTTTTACATTTTCAGATAAAATATTTAACTGAAATAAATTTGCAAATTGGCCGTGGCGTAGTGGTAATGGCAGTCGTCCCCCAATCGGAAGGTTGGCGGTTCGAATCCCGGTTCCCCACACCATGTGTCGTTGTGTCCTTGGGCAAGACACTTAACCCCAAGTTGCTCCCGGTAGGACTGGAAAGCGCCTTGCATGGTAGTCTGCTGCTACTGGTGTATGAGTGTGTGCATGAATGG
>JBBPBX010029049.1:0-36132 GCA_038048925.1 Garcialebias charrua | reverse complement strand
AAGTGACTAAAATAAGTTAAATATAATAGCCTAATTAGAATAAGCTAAATACAGTAAGTTATTGACGTCAGATAGACGTCTAATGTAGACGCCTTTTAGACGTCAGGAATATAGACGTCTAATGTAGACGCCTTTTAGACGTCAGGAATATAGACGTCTGTTGGACGTCGGAAAAAAGACGTCTTTTAAACGTCGGGGAAAAGACGTCATCTGGCGTAACGTTTTCGACCTTCCAGGGACCTGATTTCGACGTCCAGAAATGACCTGAAAAAGACGTCGTATAGACGTCTCCTTGCTCAGTGGGTAAAGCTGAAGTCTTTCTGCGTAAAACGAAATTAAAAAAACAACATACAGGCACTCCCTGTTAGCTTATTTGTACATGCATTTATTGTAAAAATATAAACTATTTTTCAGTCTTTTGCCATTACTTTTGATAGGTTTGTTGTTGAGTGTTTACATTTTAATAATATTGAACTGTATGAAATGGTAAGTGTAATTACACATCCGCGCCAGTAGGGGCAGTGGCGCTGTTATTGTCAGACTGAGCGCGCAGAATAGTTTTTTCACAGAGTAAGAAGCCACAGCAGCGCATGAGAAGTTTTAGAAAGTGCAGCGAAGATACAGCATGGAGAAATATTTAACAGGGATGAAAAGAAAGGCGAAGACAGACGAAGATATTGAGAAAGCAGGTCCCCAGAAAGCTAAGACGAGGAAATATGACGAAGCGTATTTAGCGCTTGGCTTCACTGTGACGAAGGTGGGAGATGAGGAAAGACCGGTGTGTCTGTTATGTCTTAAAATATTAGCAGCGGACAGCATGAAGCCTAATAAATTAAGACGTTACTTAACCACATTACACCCCAATCACGCTGATAAGCAAAGTATTTTCAGCATAAATATTATTATATAAATAATCCAAAGAAGAAAAAAAAATCAGTCAGACCAGGTCAGAATCTAACCTGGGTCATCTGCATGAAAGGCAGCGGTGTTACCCATTGTCCTATCTGACATATATGGAAGTCTGCAGGTCTACTGTATTTAAAGGAAACGCTCCTCCTGAATTAGTATCGCATTTTAACTACATAAGTATCACGTTTTCACTACATAGTATCACGTTTTAACTACATAATTATCACGTTTTAACTACATAATTATCACGTTTTCACTACATAATATCACATTTTCACTACATAGTATCACGTTTTCACTACATAATATCACGTTTTCACTACTTAGTATCACGTTTTAACTACATAATTATCATGTTTTCACTACATAATTATCACGTTTTTACTACATAAGCTCCCCAAAAAAAAATGTCATGGTTGAATGCAATACGCTTCCGTAGATATCCTACTTAAAAGAAATAAAGCATAAAGTGAAAGTATGTTTTACTCCTTGTAATGTAGGAAAACTTCTAAAACTAACCCTTCCAGTTGTTATAAGAACCAATAAAATTCAGTTTTATGTCAGTTTTGGTCAAAGCTTGAAAGAGCCGCTGCAGAGGGATCAAAGAGCCGCATGTGGCTCCTGAGCCGCAGGTTGCAGACCCCTGATCTAGAGTGACAAGACCACATTAAAATGAGCTCCAATAAGTGGAGGAAATATGGGAAAAAATAATAAAGAATGGGAGAAAGAGCATACACTTAAAGCATGATTCAGGATAGAGATTAAAGAAAGTTTTTTATTAGCTTACTAGTTTGCTGTTTAATTTTTATTTTATTTTTTAATTTGTACGCATCCTTTATGATTGTCTGTTGTTGTCGTTGTTCACTGTTGTCATCACTCTTTTAAAATTAGGGTCTCTCTGGTAAATGAGTCCCAGAGGCTTAATGAGATTAATTTGTATAAATATGCAAAATGTATTTTTATTTTTTAGAGTGGATATGTTCTTCAAAGTCTTTAGCATAATTTTGCTATTTGTAATGCCATAATAACTGTATGTTTATACTGTTTAAAAACGGCCCTTGTTTTACACATTGGGTTGCCTGGCTTGTTTTGAGCTTGTTTTCATGGGGCTGGTCGTTTGTTTCTGTCTCGATATACTGGCAGATAGAGACAAAGCCGAAAGTGCGCAGTTTTAAGAGCAGAGGAGAGACAAACATTTCAGCCGCGTTCAGTTTTATTTATTTATTTTTCGGTGGAGGTGAGACTAGGGTGAGCCATGCGCTCAGTGTGTGTGGCGCCGCGCGCAGCTGCAGCCGAGCAGAGAAACATTTCAGCCACGCGTTCGTTTTTTTTTTTTATCCCCCCCATCCTTGGGAATGAGAAACGTGACCCGTGCGCGTGTATGTGTGGTGGGTGGGGGGTGTCAGCTGAGTGTTCAGCATGAGGCTGCTTTTATGTTTTTTTTTCAGCTAGTGCACCTGCAGTGCGAGCTGCTAGTTTAGCATTACGTCAGTGCCGACAGTTGGAGCGTTGGGTAGGCGGGGCGCTCGGTTCTGTTGAGGGGGCGGGGCGCCCCGCCTATATAATGGTAGGGGAAACACTGGAGTATTTTGGGAGAAGGGAGTAGCGAGGGATTGGGGGATCTCAGATTGGCTAGGAAGTAAGAAGGGGGGTCTTTGAGGAAAATATTTTGGGAACCACTGGTTTAAAGTAAATAAGTTAGCATGTTTGTGGACTGGCAAAAAACAGATGGTATTAGATATTGTAGATAATCTTGGGGGTATCAACAAAATCTTTTAACATTGTTTTCACTTTATACTGACCTTTTAAGATGAGAGTCAAAATCAGACAGTTGAACGTAGAAGCTGCTGGGTGAGCTGACATAGCTGACTCTAACTTTAATTTCTTTGAGACTGGCAGGAAGCTTCAACTGTGGTTGAAACTCTAGAGGTTCCTCATGCTCTTTAGTAACCATATGCTTCAGGGCATCGTCATTCTCTGCTGGTGAACTGAGGTCAAGTGGAGGATCCCATACTGCAGAATCACCAGATGAGGTAGCACTCTTAGAGTTCAGTCTGCATGAAAGAAAAACAAACAGCCAGAACAATAAATAAGATAACAAATAAACTTTAAATATTTTACAAGAAAAAAAGAGACAAGGATGCAATTTAATTTTAAAAAGTAGTGTTTGGGTGAGGGGGAGACTATAAAAATGTAGTTTAGTAGGCAGCAAAATGGCATAGTTGGTAGAGCTGCCACCTCTCAGTGAGCAGGTCGCCCCAGTTCAAATCCCAGCCGTGGGCCTTTCTGGGTGGGGTGTGCATGTTCTCTCCATGCATACATGGGTTTTCTCCGGGTACTCCAGTTTCCTCCCATACTGTATACCAAAAAGCATGTTAGACTGATTGGTAACTCTAAATTGTCCCTAGGTGAGAGAGAGAGTGAATGGTGGTTTGTCTCTTTTGTCTACATGTGTCCCTGTGATGGACTGGAGACCTGTCCAGGTGTCCCCCGCCTCATGCATAGTGATGGTTGGACAGGGGCACCAGTGACCCCCGCAAACCGAAAAAAGGAAGAAGCAGGTGAAGAATGGATGGATGGATGTAGCTTATTTGAACATTACAACAATTATCTGTTAACACCTAAACTTTTAAGTAAACAGTTGAGTGAACCATTTGCAATAAATAATTGGCAGTAAAACATACTGTATGTGTACTGTCAAGGAAATGTGTATTCATGCACTCATCACACTCTATTACTTTACTTATTTTACCATACCATACCATACCATTTTATTTATAAAGCACTTTAAACAGGAACAAGTCCACACCAAAGTGCTGGACAAACAAACACGCAACAGGCAACACAGACAATGAAGTACAACACGAAAAAAAAACAAAAAAACATTGCAGATCATAAATCAAACGATCCAATTTTGTAGACTATAACTTTACCTACTCCCTCTTGTTGGCATCAATTATACAATATTTCCATGATCTTCCTCCACATTAAGATCAGTCTTGATGCGGTCGGTCAGTAAAGAGCAAATTAAGAAATCATCTTTATTATGCTCAAGGTTTGATTGATATGATACAGTGACATGTTTCTAGTGAGTCCTTGAAAGGTGTTTGACCTTCCACGGCTCCCCGACATTCTCCGTTTTTGACAACAGACGCAAGAGAGATTTTCTAAAACTGCAGCCTCTGTCTCAGCCCCCCAGGATGTTGGATGAGAGCACAAGTCTGCCGATTCCTGCCAGGACTGACCTGATTAATGCCAGATCACTGGCACATAAAACTTTTATCGTTAAAGGACAACACCCACCATGTTTTCAAATTGCATCGCCATTAGTATTTATTAGTTTATTTAAAAATAATACAGGAGCGTTTATTTATATTGTAGAGAAATAACGCTAAATGTGTTATTTCATGATTTATAACAGATTTTAGCAGAAGCTCCAGGAAAAATCTGCTCCTCTCCATATATGGGCATTCACATCACTAAAGTAACCGCCTTGGAGTTACAGGCGGAGTTATAATAAGCATTCATCAACTTCCATGACCGCTGCTCTGAGCGAGGAAAAAAAAAAGCGAAGCATTTTTAAATATTCCCTAAAGCTGCCTGTTGATTAATCCTGCTGTCGCTCACTGATGTCTATATTCTGAGCGAGCATCCACGTAGACATACTAGTTTAATTTGCTTGATCGCGACAAATTCATTCATTTCCGCATCGGCTTTTTATTCTCTCCCCCCGTGACCAGACAGGTCGGGAGTACAGAAAAGGCAGCCGCGCAGCAGAGCTCTGCGCGCGTGCTCCCCCGTGCTCCCCGCAACAAGGCTGGGACAGCCCTGAGTCGGCACGAAGGAAAAGGTGACCAGCGGAACGAGGAGCCAGAGACGCGCGGCTTGCTCCTCTGGGCAGAATGAGAGCAGCAACGGTCTGCAGCTGTGTTATAAAATAAATAATAAATAAAATCAGAGCGCTGGTCCATATGTACACACAAATGCACCAGGAAATATGCAGTTTTAACTCCCACTCTCTCTCATAAACCTCCATGGAAACTCACTCCTGCCTTCTGCCTTCTGGGTGGAGACGTAACAAAAGTCACATGACACTTCGGCACTCTTAGGCCGGATTTCCGGATTCATTCGGGACTGGGTTGTTTTTTTTTTTAATTTTTTAACCCTCGCCTGGCCCAAATGCAAAAATGAAAATAGACATCATATTAAATTACAGTAATTGTCCTATATGGTGAATTGTTACTGTCATGGTGGGTGTTGTCCTTTAAGGATTTTGTTTTATCCCAATGGATGATAATCATGTTGCTTTATGCTAGGCCATTGGTAAAAAGTAGTTATTATTATTGTTTCTTATAGGCTAGTAATATTTTTCCCCTAAAAGTTAACTTAGGCTAAACGGTGTTTCTTAAACTGTGGCTAGGATGCATGACAGAAGCAGAGCATGTTCTATTCACACAAGGAGAGCTGTTGGTCAGGCAGGTCTTGTTGTGCCATTAACTATAAAATAGTTATTGAATCAAGTGTTACTTAGGTAAAACTAATGTTAAACAACAAGATTGGAGGGGGAAAAGAGGGCACAGAGAGGTATTTTTTCCCTTTCCAAATGGAGAAAATGTACCATGCCTGCCTGTGGAGCCAAAAAGAGAAGAATCAGGGTCTACAAACTTATTAACATCCTTTGATCAGAACGTTTTCTTGCATTAGAACGCCTTCTGCAATCATTAAATCGTATTTTTAGAGCTCTGACTTAGACCATGTTAGAAATTTCCATAATGTCCTATGTCCTCCACCAGGGGGAGGCTGAAGTCCACGGCAGATGTCCATGGCTGGGTCAGGCGACCTGAGGCTGGCAGGTTTCACGCTAGCCGTCAGCTTTGATATCTTTTTGACCTGATGGTGGCCCAGGTCATACGCTATAGCCTGTAGGCATTCCCCGCCAACCTATAGTCATAGTTTACATTCACCCGGAGGAAAACGATTAATTGCTTACATATCCGGCGGTATTGAACTGGAAGTTTTTTTCTAAGGGAACCCTTTAGGGTCCCTCAAATCCAGGCAGAGTTGTTAGATATTTTATCTAGACTGGTCCAGAGGTTGTTTATCTGCTCAGAGGCGAGATTATAATGCAATTATGTCCCGGTTATGACTGGGTTAAACCGGGACAGCAACTCTAAAAAGAGTCTCCCAGGGATTCAATATCTGTCAAGGAATAGTTTATTTTTGCTTGCCACATCTCGTATAAAGGCTTTTGAAGCACAGTCTCATCTTTCCTTACACCTCAATCCACCTAAGATCCATTGAGATCACACTTAGTCACGTCCCCTCATACACGTGACAGGAAGAGCTCCCTTTCTGCGAAGGAGGAGTTAAGGCCCTATAAATTTGTAATGAGACGGAACATCAGCCCTTAGGTTTATGATCGTGCCATAGACCGGAGAGGCCAGCGCTGTAAACTGTAACCTTTTCCTGCCGTTATTTTAATACAATTGATAAAACTTAATTCACATTTCATAGATTTATTGTTAAGATGAGTTGCTGCTTCTGAGGGAGATTCGAGCCAAGGGACCGACTTGGGGCTGGAGGCGGGTCCTTGAGTCCGAGAGGGGGCTCACAGCCAGCTCCTCGTTCTAACACCCAGGAGAAACCCTTGTATTGTATGATGTGACTTCTCTTTTCACTTGCATACCCATTTCTGAAGCAGTAGAAACGGTCAGAAAACAACTTCTACAAGACGAGGACTTAATCAACAGGACCAACTTCACCCCAGACCAGATGTGCACCCTGATAGATCTCTGCCTCTCCACCACGTATTTCAAGTACAATGACAATTTTCACAGACAGGAGCACGACTGTGCCATGGGATATCCAGTTTCATCTATTGTTGCCAATCTTTACATCAGTGGTCCCAGAACTACGGCCCGCGGAACGGATGCGGCCCGCCTCCACATTTGGTCCGGCCCCCAGAACAACACCATAGAGCATTTAGATTTTTTTTTTCATGTGTGTATTTGTATTTGATAATAAAGTTTGACATTTGCAATAAAATGTTCCTTAGTTATGAACTATTTTGAACTTTTTTGGGCAGCACGGTGGCACAACTGGTAGAGCTGCTGCCTCTCAGCGAGAAGGTTGCCGGTTCAAATCCCGGTCCGGGGGCCTTTCTGGGTGGAGTTTGCATGTTCTCCCCGTGCATGCGTGGGTTTCCTCCGGGTACTCCGGTTTCCTCCCACAGACCAAAAACATGCACGTTAGGCTGATTGGTGACTCTAAATTGACCCTAGGTGTGAGTGTGAGAGTGGATGGTTGTTTGGTGTGAGTGAGACAGGTCCCTCTTGTAAATGAGTCCCCATGACTCAACGAGGCTAGCCTGTATAAATAAAGGTTGAATGAATGAATGAATGAACTATTGTTCCACATTTGATTTATTGTGTTCCACCCTTCTGCGGTCTGTGCCCCTATCTGGCAACCCCCCCAAAAAAATCCTAAACCCGCCCCTGTCAAAGACAGAACGGAATAATGGCAAAAATATTAGGTAAGAAAATTTTTGATTCAGAATGCAGGGCATTTAAGCTGCAGTGGACAAAGGATTATTATTTTTTTTATTTTTTTTTTCCATTTATAGATGGCCTCCCTTCACACCTTTTAGCCATCCTCTCACATCAATATTTTTTATTTTTTAAAGAGAGAAAGAAAGAAAAGAGAAAGTAAGACAACAAATCAACAATTATCAACCAAAAAAGCACAAGGCAAACACACCCAACCTCCGTCCACAATCCTGCAAAGCACATGACAGAACACAACAATGGAACCTACATGCATAAAGACTAATAATATTCATGAGCTTGCAGTAGAATTCTATAAATACACATACCCATATCTACAAATATATATATACAGTAGTATACATACATATACTTTTATATTCATTTATATACCCGTCTACATATCTACAAATATATATATACAGTAGTATACATACATATACTTTTATATTCATTTATATACCCATCTACGTATCTGCATATATCTATATATACATCCCTGCATCCATTTGTGTGTGGTTGTGAGCATGCATAAGTGTATAAGGTTCCTCCAATAGAATATTTAGTAGCGACTGTGAAGCATTTAGTAGCGACTGTGAAGCATTTAGTAGCGACTGTGAAGCAATTTAGTAGCGACTGTGAAGCATTATTATTAAGGATTATTTTTGTGTTCAATGCAAAGAAAAGGCTGTCTGTGTCATCTGTCAAGAGGCGGTGGCGGTATTCAAAGAATACAATCTGCGGCGACACTATGAATCCCGTCACAAAGACAAGTATGATAGCTTGCAAGGCCAAATGCGAGCAGACAAACTCTCAAAGCTAAAAAGTGGACTGTTAGCTCAGCAGAATACATTTGCACTTTTGTTAGAGAGGGTTATTTGGTTATTATTTATTTTATTAATAGTGTTATTATTTATCTCCTGACTTTTGTGCTGTGAAGAACCCAGAGAGGGTTATTTGATTGTGCTTTCTGGAAAACAATACATTTTTACATTTAGGCACTCCTGCAATCATCACACTTTTTCCTGTTACAAACTGACTCCGGCCCCCCACCAGAGAAGGGAAAAGTTATGTGGCCCTCACAGGAAAAAGTTTGGGGACCCCTGCTTTACATGGAGGAAGTGGAACAGAGCCCTAAACTCCTATGAGGGAACAACGCCAAGCCACTGATTTTGATATGTAGATGATACCTGGGTCAAAATCCAAGCCAAGGAAATAGAAGCGTTCACCAGACACATTAACTCTGTCGATAACATCAGGTTCACCAGAGAGGATGCAAACAACAGCAAGCTGCCTTTTTTGGACTGTTTGGTTCAGAAGGATAAAGGACAGCCTCAACATTGAAGTTTACAGAAAACCAATCCACACTGATCAGTATCTTCTGTTTGACTCTCACCATCCACTGGAACGCAAACTCTCTGTCATCAGAACTTTACAGCATCGAGCTGAACATGTCCCCATGAATAGAAGGGAAGGAAAAGGAACAGAAACATCCAAGAAGCTCTCAAAACATGTGGATATCCTAACTAGGCTTTTGTCAAGTCAGCGAGGAAATCTACAAAACACACCACTAAACAGAAAAAGGAGAACAGACAAAAAAAAACATTGTCAACGGTTACTTGTCCGGATACGAGGATGTTACGCAAAGCACATGTCACTAGCTTATAACACAAGTGGAAGTACGCAGTTTAGACAGCTGAGCAGTTGCATAAAAACCACACGTTGAAAAAAAGGAGACAAACTTTTGACTGTTGAAAAGTCTTCAAAATGGATGTTAGATCAGAAACAAGCCAATGAGACAAGAAAGGAG
This sequence comes from Garcialebias charrua, assembly GCA_038048925.1. Classification (NCBI taxonomy): domain Eukaryota; kingdom Metazoa; phylum Chordata; class Actinopteri; order Cyprinodontiformes; family Rivulidae; genus Garcialebias; species Garcialebias charrua. The sequence goes on along the minus strand of JBBPBX010029049.1, from coordinate 26,871 downwards.
TTTAAAAAGACAAAGATAGCAGACGAAAGTCGGTCAGTCAATTTGGATAGAAATGGAACATGGTCGTCAAGCCCGGAAGTATGGTTGGGCATCGTTTGAATTTGAGCGATTCCGGTTCTGATTCTTCGTTTAGTTTCAGATTCTTTTAAATTCTCGATTCTGATTATTTTTGTAGGCGGGGTTAAAAAAAGACATGTCAATTCAATACAGTTTATTTATACTGTATAGCACCAAGTCACAACAGAAGTCGTCTCAGGGCACTGATCAGAAACAATCAAATATAAAAATAATAAGTTAACAGAATCTTTCATATAAAATAACAACACTATCTGAGGAGACTGCTTTGAGTTTAACCCTTAGATGCACAAGTGGGGTCAAAAATGACCCCGAGGGTTGTTATTCTTCAAAAACTGAAATTAAAAGTTTTTACTCTTCCATATTCCAGGTATTCCTCATAAAACATGTTTGTGACTTCAAGCCATTTGAATTTTTTTTAATGTTTTTATACATTTTTAGAAATTGCAGTTTTTGTGTCACTACCCCAGTTTTTCATGAGTGGGGTCAAAAATGACCCCAAGCATTTCCTATAGAATCTCAAGGGTTTGCTTTGGGAACCTTTGATTCTTACCAACTGTGACTGTCAAGATACATTTTCTGTCTCATTTACACATCTGCTACCTGCAGTCTCACCACTAGGTCAGTTTGACAGCAGCATACAAAGTACATGTATTATCTGCATTTACCAACTCCATGACTTTACTGCGATAGAATATCATGTTGGTCAACAAAGTAGACACTCTTAGCTAACTACAACATAATGTTAGTACTTAAGCTAGCTAACATTACACTAGTTTAGTAAGCCAGGTGATATTACTGCATTTATTGTGTAGAGACTCACTGTATTCATAATTCCTAACAAATGCAAACCTGTTAGGTAACCTATTCTATATTATTATATATATGATTTTATATATAAATTATTTTAAAAATCTGTATGCCTCTTTTAACACCAAGCCACAATTTACTGAGAAGTCAGTCAGGGCCTGCACCTGGGTTTAGCACCATCTCTCAATAGATGCATGAAAGCTGTTCATCACTGAGAGTATATTAGAAGGGCAGCACGGTGGTGCAACTGGTAGAGCTGCTGCCTCTCAGCGAGCAGGTCCCTGGTTAAAATCTGTGGGCCTTTCTGGGTGGAGTTTGCATGTTCTCTCCGTGCATGCGTGGGTTCCCTCCAGGTACTCCAGTTTCCTCCCACAGACCAAAAACATGCATGTTAGGCTGATTGGTAACTCTAAATTGACCCTAGGTGTGAGTGAGAGAATGAATGGTGGTTTGTCTCTATATGTGGCCCTGTGATGGACTTGCAACCCATTCAGTGTGTACACTGCCCCACGCACAGTGATTGCTGGACATGGGCACCGGCGACCCCCGTGACCCAAAAATGAAAGAAGCGGGTAAAAGATAATGGATGGATGGATAGTATATTAGAAGAGATGTTGACATGAACAAACATGGAGGGAAGAAGAGTCTCAACAAGCAGAGGAAAAGAGTGGAAAAATCTAAGCAAAGAGGAGCTCATGGCCTTCATTGGAGTGACCATTCTTGCACGAAGTGAGAAGAACTGAAATGTATCAGTGTGTGTGCTCTTTGGGAGTTTTCTACACAACCCAAGGTACCCTGAACCTACCAACCGACATCACTGAAGCAACTGGAAGATGTGGAGTGACAAAAGTTGCAAACAAGTAACAGGAGAGAGGCACAGAGGGCCAACAGAAGAGAAAGAGTTGCCAGATGTGTCCAAGAAACAAAGACCGCAAAGCCACCAATTGGTGCAGGAAATGCAGTACTACAGTGTGCAATGGTCACAGCCAAAAGCAAAAAGTTTGTGACAACTGCGCACAGTGAATAGAGAAAAGATGTTTGTGTGGGCACATGTGAGTGGACAGTGTTCTGGTCATTTGTTGATTCTCTTTTTTGTCCTTCAGACAGATGGACATTCTAGCAATAATTTTTGACGTTATTTCTTGTGAAAAAAATTATATAAAAAGTTATGAATAAGCATGTTAAATGTAAAATCAGTCTTTTGTTGAGCCAAATATAATAAATATAATCGCCTTTGACCAAAATTAAAGACATCATTTAAATTCATTGTAAAAACACATTGATTCTAATTGGGGTCATTTTTGACCCCACTCATGGAAGAATGTAGGTATTGGTCGTTCATGCATCCTAGGGTTAACTCCATTGTGCTATAAATGAGCTACAGTAGTTAGCCAGAGTTCTTTCAGGATGAAATAATTTGAACTCCTGTTTGAATTTTAATTCTATGAACTTTTTTGTTTTTGTTAAATTTACTATGAATTTCTCACAGGGCTATTTTCAACCAGTATATAAATATCAAACTTGTGAACTTCAATATGTTATGAATTTTCTTTTTGCAGGGGTACACTTTCACAAGAGAGCTTTATGTTTGAAAACACATTTCCACATGTCCAGTGTCTGATGCTGCAGTCATGTTACTGAGCTCTCACTGATGGGCTAACCTGCTGCAGAATATCAAACAAAATTATCCTCCTCATCCTTCACTCAGGCCTTTCTTCAGACTGCATGGTGACCCCATCATCTCAACAGTCTTCCTCTGTTGACCACAAATAATATTACTAGGATTTAGATTTCATATTTTAATAGCAGAAAGGACAGTTGTGCATGAATGACACTTCACCTGCTCCATCAGCTTTCTCTGGATCTACTCCAAGACACATCATCCATCTTCTGTGTCTCTCTTCATTCAGTTGCACCGATGTATTTCTCTTGGAGGCTGTGGTGAACACCATGGAGCCTGGCTTACAGTATTAGCCATTTCAAGTCGTTTGTCTAAGAAAAAATTACGAGCCAACGTTAGCATCGTGTTTGTATTTGAGCTGACTTACCGCTTTAAGTGGAGTATAACTTGTTAGCTGCCTTAATGTTGGTATGAGACGTAGTTTATAGTTTTATTTACCTGATGGAGCCAGACAAGGAGGCAGTGAAAAGTCCGGCTGAACATTTTGAAGACTGACCACACTTCTAGTCGGACACGGACGAAGCAAAAATAATCCGGCGGAGCGCGTCAAAGACAGGCCACTATTTTACTTCTCCACCCTCCTTTACATGATAGAAAATTATTGCAAGTGCTACACTGAGCAGACTGGTCATTTTATTAAAGTTAAACCACGCTATGACTAGGGGTGAACGATTAATCGCATTTGCGATTATCTTGCGATATGTTAAAACGCGATTCTCTAATCGCACGGGCTGCGATTTGACTGGTCACGTGACTTGGTAGTGAACCGCTCTGGCCGCGCGCAGCTCTGAATGGAGCAAGGAGGAGACTGCGCTCCAACACTGTTGCTTCAGGCTCGACAGAAGTCATAAAAGTTATAAATTCAGGTAAGTTAGCTTGTGTAAACGTGAATCTGAGCTTAGAGGCTGAAACACAGAGACCGCGAGCTGGTCACGTGACTTAGTAGTGGCCGCGCCGAGCAGCAGGAGCTCAGCTGAGCGAGCAAAACAGAGCAGGGCGGAGGAGGAGACTGTGCTCCAACACTGTTGCTTCAGGCTCGACAGAAGTCATAAAAGTTATAAATTCAGGTAAGTTAGCTCATTTAAACGTGTATCTGAGCTTAGACGCTGAGACACCGAGACTGAGCGCGAGCTGGTCATGTGACCGCCGGGTCTGTTTTGACGGTGCCCGGTTAGCAGCTAGCTCAGCAAGCTAACGTTCTGCGTGAAAAAGCGCATTAATTATCTGATTTAAAAAAAAACAGTTGTGTCGTTAGTGATATGAATTAATACAGAACCAGTAAAAATAATCGCATTTTAAATCGCAATCGCAATTTATAGAAAAATAATCGCAATTAGATTTTCCAAAATCGTTCAGCCCTAGCTATGACCACGGCTGCTCACTTCCGGTGGATTCTTCATTGGATTTCGGCGGCAAATTCTTCGACGTTGGCGGCTACTTCCGGTCGGCGGACTAGCATCGAAAATAGGAGTCAAAAATTAATATTTTGAACGATTCCGGGAAAACCGGACAGTTAGTCCCGGTTCCGAACGATTCTCGATTCTCGATGCCCAACCCTACACGGAAACCTTGGATCATATCTGAAGATTGAAGGGAGAAAATTTTAGCTGCAGATGAGCTGAAAAAAAAAAATAGATGGAAACTTAAAGCAATGAAGAACGCTCAGAAGCACATGATAACCCTTCAAGACGACTGACCCCAGATAACTCTGAACAAGTCTCTGATTGGCATTAATTACATTTGATGACCGCTTTCAACTAATGCCGGGTTCCCACCGAACGCGTCTTCAGCAGCAAAAATGCTCTCAACGCACGGTGTTGGCTGCTTGTCAACAGATGTCTGTTCACACCGAAGACGCGCAGAGGGAGGAGCGTCTTGGTCCTTTTCCTGTCGGGTTTGTTTTGTTTGTTGCAGATAAAATCAACTGTACGTGAGCCTCGTTACTACTTGAGTGGGTTTTCTACAAGCCGAACTGTAGCTCCAAAAGTCTTTGTTAAGATTAAAACGTTTTTTTTAAGTTTGGGGTGATCGAAAATTACCAAGTCTTGTACTAATTGCAAAATGTTCAATAGAGGAAGAGTAGCAATAATGCAGGATACCTTATGGTAAACTTTGGGGTCATGGCTACTTGACTGACAGCTGTGGGGTGAAATAGGGGTGCGTCCTGTAGATGAAGCTTGTTAGTACCTGGTCAAATCTTTCTCGAACCCAGCCTAAGAGGGCCTGACAGTAGTACAGGTAGTCCTCAACTTACGATGGCCTCGACTTACGACGTTTTGGGGTTACGACACGCATATCCATTTTTTTATTTTTATGAAAATGTTTGCTTTAAAGCCGATTTACGCCGTTTCCGGTTTCTCGTTTTGCTAGCTGTGGAGGCTACAGCTGCCCGTACTCTCTAAAGAAGCTAAGTCTGGTCCTCTGGACATTCAAAAAAACAAAATAAAAATAGTTGGAGCAAGCTGGACAGGCAGAAAAAGGCAGCAGCTGTGGAAAAGTAGCTGTTTTATGGATGGCGGTTTTACAACGTAAACAAATGGGGAATCTGGAGGAGGGAGGGAGAAACGGAGGAAATGGCTTCAAAAGCAGTCCAGAGTAGGAAATAAACTCTTTTTACCCTTCATTATGGCTCTGAAATGTATGGTTGTTTTTTTTTTTATAATTATGTAGGGTACTGTGTTAGGATAGGCTAAGTGCTTGGTAAAATACAGTACTGTACGTATAAGGTGCAGTTTGGACGTATGTTTCAAGTTATGTCAAAATTTGCTTTGCAGCGCCACGTAGGAACTGAACGCTGTCGTAAGTCGGGGACTACCTGTATTGTTTGGGTAATACTCAGAAGTCTAGGGGGGTCCAATTACCAGTTAGACGAGGGCTGGAGGGGTGTTAACCCCTGAAACAAAAATACAACTAAAATGTGAGTAAATACATGAGGACTGAGCAGCGCTGTTGCTAACAGTTAACCAGCTGTTTATCGTAACATTCCGCTGTGTGGAAACATTTTACACTAAACACATCAAGACAGCAACGTGCAATGTCTGCAGAGCTACTGTACCAAGAGGAGGAAACTCGGTCACGACCTACAATACAACATACTTCATAAACATTTGAAAAACCATATTAAAGCACATGAGGGTTGTTTAGCCAGGCACTGTGGTGAAGTTAGTTTTACATTGGACGTTCGAGCTCAGCGGTGTGTTCCTCTTGTAGTGATACAGGCCTTCTGTCTTGACCTTCAAGTACACCTCTCTGCATCTCTTTGAAACTCTCAGTGTTACACCTTCTTGAAACTCTCAAGGAGACAAATGGACACTTTTATTTTTTACAATTACAGGTAGTCCCCGAATTACGAGCGCTCTGATCTGCGAGGTTCCAGACTTACGAGCTGCGAATTTTTGGAAAAAACGAAAAAAATACTGAGTTTTCATGTGTTTTTTCACTACAGTTAGCAAGTTAAGCATATAAACACACGTTTCCGATCATTTTTATGCACTCAAAAGTAGTTTTTAGATGAAAATAGAGTGTTTTTAGGTGCGCTGGCGAAATTTACGAGCGGACTTCCGGGTTGCGAATTTTTGGAAAAAACGAAAAAAATACTGAGTTTTCATGTGTTTTTTCACTACAGTTAGCAAGTTAAGCATATAAACACACGTTTCCGATCATTTTTATGCACTCAAAAGTAGTTTTTAGATGAAAATAGAGTGTTTTTAGGTGCGCTGGCGAAATTTACGAGCGGACTTCCGGGTTGCGAATTTTTGGAAAAAACGAAAAAAATACTGAGTTTTCATGTGTTTTTTCACTACAGTTAGCAAGTTAAGCATATAAACACACGTTTCCGATCATTTTTATGCACTCAAAAGTAGTTTTTAGATGAAAATAGAGTGTTTTTAGGTGCGCTGGCGAAATTTACGAGCGGACTTCCGGGTTTACGAGAGAAATGGCGGCCGTTCCAAATTACGAGATTTCCGGTTTACGAGCGCCCCCTTGTGACGGATCTCGCTCGTAAATCGGGGAATACCTGTATTATGAATTAATGGACACTAATTAATCAGATTGAACTTTCTCTTTAATGTGTGTTAATTCAGAATTGATCAAACAGTATACTTTTTGTCATTTCAATGATGATCTGTTACTTGCATGAGTTTGACCTTTATGCTGGTTTATTCTTCAATACAAAGTGTGCTCTGAATCTAAGACTGTGAGTCAGGGAAAAAGCTGTTACTTCCTTTTTGTTTTGTCTTCAAGATAGACTCAACAGGCCAGTCCATCTGGCCGTCTATGTAAACAGTTTTCCTGTCTCCGTCAAGAGACTTTCGGCCAATAGTCATCGAGGAGGTGGGGAGACCCCACCTCCCCTATAAATGGGCACTTCCTGCATTTTCCCTTTAGTGCTTTGGGGAGAACTAAGTCACAACCTGCTTCTCTCCTCTGGAAAAGCTGGAGACGTTCCGGTCAGTGTGTCAACTCGACCCACGTTTCAGCTGGAGTTACAGTAAAGCTTACTGTAACCCACTCACTCATTTCTGAAAGAATTTGTTTTCTGAAGTTCTACTTTGAAAGTTCAGCCAGTGCGATTGGGGCCTGTTCCTGCCGGTGAAAGCGTGCTCCCGGTTCGTCTGATCCAGCCATACACGCACGAAGTCGACTGGACCTGAGCGGGTCCACACAGCCCGTTAGTGTCCACAAACTTCTCAGTCCTCACCTCAACCAGACGTATCGTCACCAGGTAAAGAGGCTTGTTTGTATGCTGCACGTGTCGGAAGTACAGCTGGACCTGTTTGGGAAAGGCATGCCACCCTGGTTGTTTCAAAATAATCAACTCCAGTTAACTTAGCTTTCATCTTCTTCCTCCTATTTCTTATTTTTCATAAGCTATTAATCTGTCAAGTAATGTGCCAACAGTTTAAGTTCCTAACTGTCTGTGTGTTTTAATTTGAATTCTTTTAACGTAGTTATTAAATCAGAGCTAATATCGATACAAATGTTTAATGTAATTTTTGTGATAGTTTCAATAAAAGGTCTATTTTTCTGGTAGACCAACATAAGTTGAAGTCTCTTGTGAAATTACATTTCTGGCTAATCACATCACAGATTTATTGATTTATTCTGAAAAAGTTGAGAACCCGTGAACTTGGTGGCGTTTGTGCAGATAAAAGTCTGCTCAGACCTGCGCATCTAAAAATATAGGGAAGTCAGTAAACTGACCAATAAGTCCTATATCTCTACAATAATGGTGGTCCAGTAAGTGTTTAAATACCTTACCCCACATTATTCGTTACACTCTCATTCAATCCAAAGCAGGAAGTCTGATTTCGGTCAGCCGCTCTCAGCCTGCCCGTCTCGGAGGAGGAGCAGACTGAAATCAGACCGTCTGCTTCACAGCTTGATTGAATACTTGCAGCCAAGATGTAGTTTACGTTTACCCTCAAGGAGATATTTATCAACTCAAGATGAGAGTTCTGTGATGGAGTTAAATTCAAAGCAGTCTGCTCAGATAAATACTCTTAAATTATTATTTTTATATATGAATGTTTCTGGTAACTTATTTTACTGTGTCTGCACAGTGCCCTGAAATTCTGTTGTGACTTGGAACTATAAATAAACTGAATTGAATAGACAATCATAAAAATAAAAAAAATTAAAAGAGTATTAACTAAAAAATAAAATTATACAAACCGGATTCCAAAAAAGTTGGGACACTAAACAAATTGTGAATAAAAACTGAATGCAATGATGTGGCGATGACAAATGTCAATATTTTATTCGTAATAGAACATACAGTAGATGACAGATCAAAAGTTTAATCTGAGTAAATGTAAAATTTTAAAGGAAAAATATGTTGATTCAAAATTTCACAGTGTCAACAAATCCCAAAAAGTTGGGACAAGTAGCAATAAGTGGCTGGAAAAAGGAAATTGAGCATATAACAAACAGCTGGAAGACCAATTAACACTAATTAGGTCAATTGACAACATGATTGGGTATAAAAAGAGCTTCTCAGAGTGTCAGTGTCTCTCAGAAGCCAAGATGGTAAGAGGATCACCAATTCCACCATTGTTGCGCAGAAAGATAGTGCAGCAATACCAGAATGGTGTTACCCAGCGTAAAATAGCAAAGACTTTTAAGTTATCATCATCAACCGTGCATAACATCATCAAAAGATTCAGAGAATCTGGAACAATCGCTGTGCGTAAGGGTCAAGGCCGTAAAACTCTACTGGATGCTCGTGATCTCCGGGCCCTTAAACGTCACTGCACCTCAAACAGGAATGCCACTGTCAAGGAAATAACAGAATGGGCTCAGGAATACTTCCAGAAAGCATTGTCAGTGAACACAATCCACCGTGCCAGCTGAAACTCTACAGTGCAAAGAGGAAGTCATTTCTAAGCAAGCTCCACAAGCACTGGGCCAGGGGTCATTTAAAATGGAGTGTGGCAAAATGGAAGACTGTTCTGTGTCAGATGAGTCACGATTTGAAGTTCTTTATGGAACACTGGGACGCCATGTCATCCAGACCAGAGAGGACAAGGATAGCCCAAGTTGTTATCAACGCTCCGTTCAGAAGCCTGCATCACTGATGGTATGGGGTTGCATGAGCGCTTGTGGCATGGGCAGCTTGCATGTCTGGAAAGGCACCATTAATGCAGAGAACTATGTTCAGGTTCTAGAACAACATATGCTCCATCTAGACGTCATCTCTTTCAGGGAAGACCCTGCATTTTTCAACAAGATAATGCCAGACCACATTCTGCAGCAATCACAACATCATGGCTACGTAGGAGAAGGATCCGGTACTGAAATGTCCAGCCTGCAGTCCAGATCTTTCACCTATAGAGAACATTTGGTGCATCATAAAGAGGAAGGGGGGACGGACAGACAGAGACACTTCCTGAGCTGCGCAGCACTTATACTGACAGATTTGGGGAGGGGGCGGAGATAAAGCCGCACACAGTTTTGGAGCAATGCAGAGGAGAGAGACAAACAGCCGCGCGTTGCCCATTTTATTTATTATTATTTGGGTGGGAGACGGTGAGACAAACGTGAGCCATGCGCTGTTTTAGTGTTTTAGATGTTTTAGTGTTTAAATGTTTACTGTTGCACCGAGGGACAGAGAGAAACGCAATTTCAATCCTGTGTATGTCCTGTACATATTGCAGTTCTGACAATAAAGTTGACTTTGACTTTGTACCGACAATTTTTGTGTGTGTGTGTGTGTCAGTGTGAGTGATCAGCATGAGAGAAGACGCTGCTTGTAGTTTTATAGCTAGTGCACCTGCATTGCGAGCTGCTAGTTTGGAGATACGCCAGATCCGACAGGTGGTTGGAGCGTTGGGTAGGCGGGGCTCTCTGCCTATATAATGGTAGGGGAAACACCACTTTCACCATACAGAACATTTGGTGCATCATAAAGAGGAAGGTGCGACAAAGAAGGCCCAAGACGATTGAACAGTTAGAGGCCTGTATTAGACATGAATGTAGAGCATTCCTATTTCTAAACTTGAGAAACTGGTCTCCTCTGTCCCCAGACGTCTGTTGAGTATTATAAGAAGAAGGGGGGATGCCACACAGTGGTAAAAATCAGAATCAGAATCAGAATCAGAATCAGGTTTATTGGCCAAGTATGTTGACGCACACAAGGAATTTGTTTCCGGCTGTTCGTGTCTCTCTAGAAAATGTCTCTCTAAAAATGCTAAAAACTATACAGATACTTTACATTAAAAAAAAACGTACAAATAATACACAAAATACATAAGGATTCACATCACATGGGGGTTGTGAATGGGTTGGGAGTCACGCTGATGGATGTCTGATGATCAGCTGTTGATGATGGTGATGGCCTGGGGGAAGAAACTGTTCTTGTGTCTGACAGTCTTAGTGGACAGAGATCTGTAACGTCTGCCAGACGGGAGAAGTTGGAACATGTTGTGACCCGGGTGTGTGGAGTCTGTGATGATTTTTCCAGCCCGTTTCCTGGTTCTTGCGTGGTACAAGTCCTGAATGGAGGGCAGTGAAGCCCCAATGACTTTCTCACCCCGGAATTACACCACATGCGTTACGGCTCCGCCCCGCTCCGGTCCGACCTCCGCAGCAAATACGCACCCATTATAATCAATGACAGAATTTACACTGGCTCCGCACGGCGGCGGCGAGCTGCGGAGAGCGGACGGCAGTCCGTCAAAATTAGAAAATTTTCTATTTCTGCCGGATGACGGAGCTGTGCCGGAGTCAACTTTTGAAGATTACGTCGCACCAACAGGAAAAGGAACGAGCACAACTTCCGTATTTACAAAATAAAATCACCACGGGCGGACTAATCCTAGCTCTATACGGATTTATTTGTACAAAAATGCTGTCAAACTATCAATTATGACTATTCTATGACTAAACTATTATATTTATGACTATGACTACACCTAATAACGCAATACAAAAATAAATAAATAAAAAAGTATTTTATTCTGAAATGTAAACATCACTTCCTGTTGCTCAAACCATGTAGCTCATTTACGAGAGAAGATCAAGGCAGCAGTCTCTCTACAGTTGTTCTCCTTCTTTCCACCGAATGAATTGTTTTGTTCTGACTTACTTATTTATCACTTGATTTATCGCGCGATCTCGCACGTGTCTTGGAGCGGCGCATCCAGGCGGACCTGAGCGGAGCGGAGGCAGTGGGAATTGGACTCGTTCAGCTGCGACCTGCGGACCGGAGCGGGGCGGAGCCGCGTGCAGTGTAAAGCCGGGGTCAGCTGTCCTCACTGTTCGCTGCAGCCTGTTCCTGTCCTGCCTTGTGGCTGCTCCAAACCAGACTGTGATGGATGTACACAGGATGGACTCAATGACTGCAGTGTAGAACTGGATCAGCAGCTCCTGAGGCAGGTCCAGCTTCCTCAACTGGCGTAGGAAGTACAGTCTCTGCTGGGCCTTTTTGAGGATGGAGGTGATGTTGGGCTCCCACTTCAGGTCATGTGAGATGGTGGTTCCCAGGAACCTGAAGGACTCTACCGTAGACACGGGGCTGTTGAAGATTTTGAGGGGCAGCAGTTCTGGGGGGTGTCTCCTGAAGTCCACTCTCATCTCTACTGTCTTCAGTGTGTTCAGCTCCAGTTTGTTCAGGCTGCACCAGGACATCAGTCGTTCCACCTCCTGTCGGTACGCAGACTCGTTGTCATCACTGATAAGTCCAATGACTGTAGTGTCATCTGCGAACTTCAGGAGTTTAACAGACGGGTCATTAGAGGTGCAGTCATTGGTGTATAGAGAGAAGAGCAGTGGAGAGAGCACACAACCCTGAGGGGCACCAATGCTGATGGACTGTGAGGAGGACATGATTTTCCCCAACTGCACCTGCTGCGTCCTGCCTGTTAGGAAGCTGGTGATCCACTGACACATGGCAGGAGAAACAGTGAGCTGGGAGAGTTTTGTGGAGAGAATGTCTGGGACAATGGTGTTAAATGCTGAACTAAAATCAAGAAACAGGATTCTTGCATAAGTCCCCGGGTGGTCTAGATGCTGCAGGATGAAATGCAGTCCCATGTTGACTGCATCATCCACTGACCTATTTGCCCGGTAGGCAAACTGCAGGGGGTCTAGCAGATGTCCAGTGATGTCCTTCAGGTGGGTCAGGACCAGCCGTTCAAAGGACTTCATGACCACAGATGTTAGGGCGATGGGCCTGTAGTCATTTAGTCCTGTGATGGAGGTTTTCTTGGGGACTGGAATGATGGTGGAGCGTTTGAAGCAGGCCAAAATGGACTTGGCCCAACTTTTTTGGGATTTGTTGACGCCATGAAATTTTGAAACAACATATGCTTTCCTTAAAATGATACATTCTCTCAGTTTAAACTTTTGATCTGTGATCTGTGTTCTATGCTGAATAAAATATTAGATGTTGGCACCTCCACATCATTGTATTCAGTTTTTATTCACAATTTGTTTAGTGTCCCAACTTTTTTGGAATCCGGTTTGTTTATGTATAAAAAAGAAACAAAAACAGCTACGTTATAAAGCAATGTAAAATAGTAAAAACAGAAACATGTCTGTGTTGGTTTATGCCATGAACATAGCAGATGTTTAAAGTCATTTAATAACTTTAATATCCACTTTAAAGCTAGGAATAAAACAAACGGTATGTTTTGTGTTAGCAGAATTTAATTCTAACTTTGAATCTTATCCAACGTTAATAAAACTTAACTCAAGTTTCCTTTTTGGAAAGACATGCATACATTTGTACAAACTGTACTTGAGAGGAGATTATTACAGCCTCAAAAATCAATTATGATATCGGTATAGTATCGGCCAACATCCAGATGTAGGTAACGGGGCCAGATCGGAAGTTTAAAAAAAGTGGATCGGTGCATCCATATGGAGTATCAGAGAAATTCAGAAGGATTTTCAACACAACATCCTAGTACATTTCAATCCCTGCAGGACTCTCAGACAGAGACTGGTTCACCATAAGGACAAAACACCCACACACAAACAGAGTGGTGTAGTGTACGCGGTCCAGTGCAGTGAGGACTGTATAGAACTCTACATTGGAGAAACTAAACAGCCTCTTCACAGACGCATGGCTCTTCATAGGAGAGCCATCTCCTCTGGACAACAAGTCTCACCTCAAGGATAAGGGACACTCATTTGAGGACCAGAATGTGCACATTTTGGACCGAGAACACAGATGGTTTGAGTGTGTGTGTGTGTGTAGGAAGCAATTTATGTTAAGAGACACCATCTCTTTAGCCTGGCCCTCGCCTTCCTGCACAGCTCCGCTCAATTCTCATTTCCCTTCACTGCACAGTCTGGGACTTCTCTCATCAACAACCATTTTTCATTCATTCAAGTTTATTTGAACAAGGACAGCACAATAAACAATGTTACATGTTAAAAACGAAGCAACCGTTGTCTTGTACACAGGATTTCTAGCCATAGGCTAATTTGCAAACCCAGTCCTTGGTTGGACTTTTATATAAAAACAGCTAAAATAAAATTAAAATTTAATTAAGATTAAACAGTTCCCTATATAAAAACATCTAAAAAAAAATAAAAATTTAATGATTTCTCCGGTAGATTTTTGTTCGGACCAATCAGAGAACAGAAGGGACGGAGTTTTGGACCCTAACCCACGCCCCCACCTGTCCCAGCGCGCAGAGCCCTATAAAAGGGCTCTGCCAGCGCGCAGTCAGCGGCATGTTCTCATTCAAAGCGATGCAAAGCGATGCAGAACTGTTTTATATGTGACACAAATTTATTAATTTCCCCTTCTTAATCCCTTATCTGGAGTTTTCTTTTGTTTTTTGGGCCAAAAGTCAAGTGATCGCTCGCGCCCTCCTCCTTCTCTCCCTCCGCTGAAATGAACAAGGAAATGGCTGTCACGAGAATTAAACTCGGGTTTTACGTTGCTGACCGAGTCCCATCAGATGTTCTGGTCTTCTGGTGAGCTGGACCAGCGATCCATGGTTTTATTGTATTTTATTAAAACGTTTTATTAACATATAAACACAGAATTTCCAGCGCGGCAGCAAGAGAAAAGCTGCTGCAGGAGGCGGAGCAGTTGTCAAGTTCACCAGAGCACGGGGGGTGGCTCTGAGGGGAGGGAGCAGAATGCTTTCCCTGTTCAAAATATCCAATGGTTTTGTTCCTCAGCAGAGCCCACGCCTCCAGCAAGAATCGTTTTAAAATGGAGAGGTCCCAGACCCTAGTCTGAAGCGAAGTGAAGGACAGGGTGTGGTTTTAACCAGGCTACCATCTCTTAGAGGAGGCCTCAGATTTCAACTTTCAAAAACGTATAATGTAGCTTTAGTACTGATACCCAACCAGTTTCACACCTATCAGATGGGAACAGGCTGAGATATGACCGTTTCCATTCATTCTGACGAAAAAAATGGAGCAGTACCACTTTCGGCCGCTTGGGTCCACCGAGCGTTCCCAGCTCATGTGTCCAACCGTAGCCTCCTCTGCTCGGTCTCACTCTGTCGCAGAACGGCCTCCTGCTCTGGAGGTCTGAACTACTGTTACTTCAGGAGTTGGCAGAACTCTTCACCAGCAACACAGAGGATGAAGAATTCAACGGCTTTGAATAAAAATAAATAAATAGGTGTTTCTGTCATCATTATGGGCGGGTGAGCGTGTAGTAATTTTAAAGCCGCTTTATTTCGTCTGCTTCATTTTGCCATGTTTTAACCGTCAAAGTTCATTTATTAAGAAAAGTTCAGCTGAGACACACTTGTACTATAATGTCAGCAAACAATTATATTTTTTAAAGTGTTTATCTTGTTAAATTTTAAAGACAAGAAGGTTTTTGCAGCGCACGCGCACGTTTGGAAGACCCGTCAAAGCGAAACCATTTAAATCCAGCTGATTTGAACATTACGTTAATTTTTAAAGGTAAAGTTCAGCTCAGGCACAGCTTTGCTATAATTTTCAGCAAACAAATACTTGTTTTTAAGATGTTTATCTTGTTAAATTTTAAAGAGATGAAGGATTTGCCTTACTGCATATGCCACTTTGCCTCTATACCAACATCAACTACCTCATACATATACAGGTAGTCCCCGACTTACGAGCGAGTTCCATTCCTGCGAGTTGCTCGTAACACGAAAATTCGTAAGTTGGAACACGAAGCACGTGTTCTCGTAAGTCCGGATTTTCGCTCGTAAGTTGGAACATTTATGCTAGCGCTACTACGAACACTCGTTTTTCATCAAAAACGTTCATATTAGTTCATAAACATGGTCGGAAACGTGTTTCCAAACGGTTAGCTAACACACTTTCATCTAAAAACACAAAAAAGTGCTGTATTTTTTACAAATTTACTTCTCTTTCGCCAGCTCGTAAGTCCGGATGCTCGTAGGTCAGAGCGCTCGTAAGTCGGGGACTACCTGTACTGTGTACATTAACTCATATGCTGCTGTGCCACTCTTTGCAAATGTCAATGCTAGAACCTTCAGTCTATTTTATAGATATACTTTTTATACTTTTTATACTACTGTGAAAAAAACTCAGGACAGTATTACACTTTTATTATTTCATTTTATGCTTATGTTCATTGGTTGTTTGGTGTTTCAGTGTCGGTGTAAATTTTCATACTTTCATACTACTATGAAAAAACTCAGGACAGTGTTACACTCTTACTATTTTATGCTTATGTTTATTAAATGTTTTAGTGTTTAGACGGTTACTGTTGCACCGAGGGACAGAGAGAAACACAATTTCAATCCTGTGTATGTCCTGTACATATTGTAGTTCTGACAATAAAGTTGACTTTGACTTTGATTTCCCAGCGCGTGCGCACGTTTGGAAGACCCGTCAAAGCGAAACTATTTAAATCCAGCTGATTTGAACATTACGTTCATTTTTAAAGGAAAAGTTCAGTTCAGACACATCTTTGCTATAATTTTCAGCAAACAAATAATTGTTTTTAAGTGTCAATCTTGTTTAAGTCCTTCCGTGCACGCTCCTGTGGCCATTTGGCAGCCAATCCATTTTTGGCAAAACACCGGCCCACATTTCCGGGTTGTCAGCGGTGACGCGTAACATATGCGACGCATCAGCGGTGACGCATAATAGATGTGACGTATACGGCGGTGCGACATGTTTATGGATTTTTCCACTTTATTGGACATAATTTGACTGATTCGACGTGTACGGCGTAAAATACGGTATGTGTATTTTATCTCACTCAGCCTTATAACCTGAACCCCATGCTCATTGCTCTTTGAATTGAAAAAGCTCCTCAGATAAAGAGAAAAACGTCTTCTGTTACAAATAAAGTCCAGTTGTTTATTTATTGAACATTTTTGAAATGTTTTAAAGGGCTTTATAAATAAAGTTGTTGTCGTCGTTTTATTACGTATACAGCACTTTGGTTCTGTGGGTGTTTAAAGTGCTCTATAAATAAAGCTGGTATAGTATAAAAGTATCAGCTCGACAGAGCGAAGGGTGGGGGGGGTGGGGTGAAGAAGACTGGCACCTGGGAAATTTTATAAACAAACATCATACTACAGGAAGCTCAGAATGGGTCAGAGAATGAAACAGGTGAAGATACTGAAAAGTGTGCACTCATAAATGCATTGATCTTCTGTGATGGATGGCTGTTCTCCAAAGCTTTGAAATAAATATGAATAAGTCTACACCTGATTGTTTTAAGAATCTATTTTTTTCCACGACAGTATATTCATTGCCTTATGTCTCATAAATGCGAGTTATTCAGAACACTTCAGAGAAAAAATACCTCTCCTTAAAGGAAGCCAAGTCCTCTTTGACCAGCAGCTCAGCAATGTTGGTTTTGGATTTGTTCTGTCCACCATCAAACACCCTGATTGGCACAGGTTGACTCTTTGGCACTTGAGCTGAGAAACACACATACAAAAAATAACAAAAAAGTTCAACCTTAACCCAGATCACAGAAACTAGAGAATTATTACCAACATTGTCACGAGGTAATTCACACTCTGTACCTGTAGCAACAATAGTGACCAGCTGCTGGTGAGCAAGTCTGGTGAATCTGTTGGTGCAGGCTTCACTCCACTTCTTTCCATCCACAGGAACCACATCAGCCAAACAGCAGTGAATTGCCTGAACATACAAAGTGACAGTACACTTATCAAAGGAGTGTTCATACATGAAAAGCACTAAACACATTTTTTTTATTAATCATTTGGTTTATTGTACTCTGCATTGCAAGCAGAGCAGTGTTTCCCCTACCATTATATAGGCGGGGCGTCCCGCTCGTCAACAGAACCGAGAGCCCCGCCTACCCAACGCTCCAACCACCTGTCGGCACTGACGTAACCCTAAACTAGCAGCTCGCAATGCAGGTGCACTAGCTGAAAAACTAAAAGCAACCTCTTCTCTCATGCTGATGCTGTCAGTATAAGTGCTGCGCAGCTCAGGACGTGTCTCTGTCCGTCCGTCTGTGTCCCCCACCCCGGACAAAACTCACGGACGAGATGAGCGCCCCGCCATCATGGCAAATTATGTAGGGGAAACACTGCAGAGTTGAGCTTTTTCTTGCTCAGTACATTTAACACAGACTTACAAAAAAAATCTGTACAAAAACTCATTTAGATTAACCAAATAAGTCTCATTTTGTATGTAAAATATTAAATCTTACTGCAAAATGATTTTAGCTGCTTTGCATTTTAGGATCATCTGCATATTTTCAAACTAATTAAGAATTATTGTAAACTACAGTATTGTGTTCTCACCATGGCAGGAAGGGCAAAGAACTCATTCTTGATCTTCCTCAAGTCACTGACAGACAAGACTGCCTTATGGCCAAAGTCAACGTACCACACTTCTACTTTTCTTCCACCTGGATGACCTACAAACACATACACCAGGCTGCATCAGTATACTACACAGTTTTATTTGTATTAATGAGGAAAGTTATTATGATTGTCATAGCAAAGACTAAAAAGGAAAATCTTTCAAAGAAATGCATTTGAAACAAATGAAATGTATTAATTTACAACATTTTTGTAACCATCACCAAAATATGAAACCAACAAAAAAAAAAATAACAGTCAATACATATTTAGACAATACACACAAATAAGGGCTGCACATTTAAATTCTGCAGGCTAATGACATATTTTGGTCAATCCAATGAACAATGTGGCCTTGATGCCCACACCTGGTTTAGATGAAAGCGATAACAGAAGAAAACGTGAGAAGTTAAAAAAATGCATTTTTATTGCAATTAATATTATAATTGCAATATTAAACAATAACAACCTAAATCACAAATTTTTAAACAGAGCTTCACATGTTCCAGTGGAGCAACCGCCTAAAATGGTGGCATGAAAAAAATGGCAGCGTAAAAGAATTGCTGCAAAGCCGTTCACTGTATGCTCTTCATTATATAGCGATAGATATCCAAAATGCAGAAAATGAGCATGTGGAGGATTGCGACTTCATAAGGTTCAGTATGTAATTTCTGGAACACGCTGGAACTTAGGAAAATTTTGAACAGAGACACGTTTCTGGTCCCTCCCCCTCAGAGCCAGGGAGGGGCCAGAAACTTACCCCTTGCTCTGCTCAGAGCCATATAAAGTGAGAGTTGCGACACTTCCATAGAGTTCCGTTGTAAGAATGGAATGCGGAAGTCACGTGGGTCATGGAGGGGGCGATTTGTTCCATGGCTCTGGTTAGTCTGAAGCTGCCTGCAGTAGCGCTCCGTCGCCGCCAGAGGGCGCAGCTCCACAAGGTTTCCATAGCCGTTGTTTGGAACGATTGACAGCCTGTCGGTGAGATCAAAGAGTGTCGGAACTCTCTATATATACGGCTCTGGCTCTGCTGAAATTCAAATTCAAGCTCTGTGTTTATTGGCTGGTTACAAACTCTGTTTTTATTGGCTGGCTACAAACTCTGTTTTTATTGGCTGATTACAAACTCTGTTTTTATTGGCTGATTAACGGCGGGTCACTGTGGCTTTTTAGAAATGCTTTTAGAGAAGCAAGAGGACAATAGTTTTTTTCAGAGATTACTTGTCTAAAATCAGTATGTCAGTAGATAGTGACAGAGTGAAGAAATATGTTAAAAATATATTGTTAGAAAAGTTACATACAGCTCCTTTAATACGCAACAAGTCCAGAAAACCCTTACCCAGTACGGTTTGAGAAGCTGAACTCGACAGACTCGGGAGGGCACAGAGAAGCACATGGCGGGCCTCTACAGACCTAATACAAAATATTGCTTCCAGTATAAGTTGGCTAAAATCGTGCATGGATGCAATTCAAATGGCTGTGGAGAAACTGGGAACTCCAATGGATGAGGCTGAGACTCATATTGTAATTCTGGAAGATAAAGACCAAGGTCAGGGTGTCAAAGTGGACAAGGTCATTAAAACCATCGTCCAACTTCCATAGAAGACAACCCGCGGCCCGGCCACTACACACCTTGGGGTGTCTATGAGTGCACACCTAATTCTCCAGCTCCCCGAGCGCTGACTACGGCTGCTCGCTGCACCACCTGGTGGTGGTTGGGTTAAAGGCAGAAGACCAATTTCGTCTGTCAAGTATGGGAAACATACACAGATGACAAATGTGACAAATTATTATTAGGCCCGAAGCAGCGAAGCGCTGCAAGGACCTATTGTAATTGTAGTGTTTATTATTATTAGGCCCGAAGCAGCGAAGCGCTGCAAGGACCTATTGTAATTGTACTGTTTATTATTTTTTTTTTTATTTTTTTTTTTCTTCCGCCAAAAGAAGTGGTTTTTTGGGGGCCTTAACATATATGAAAACTCACCAAATTTGGCGGACTCGTCAGGACTGGTGAAAAATTACGTATTTTGGGGGCGTGGCAAAAATCGCCACAGAAACGGCTCAAGAGCGCCCCCTAGAAATTTTCAAAATACCCTCCGCATTGACCTTAGTTTGACGTAGAATCATGAAATTTGGTACACTTGTCCAACTCACCAAGATGCACAGAAAACCCTCTGGCATCAATGTTGTACAATAAATGGTAAGGCGGCCATTTTGGAACGATGACCAAATTTTCACCCCTTTTTGGCCGTTTACAGCCTCCGCATTTGAACGAACTCCTCCTATGAATTTCGCTCGATTTGGTTCAAACTTGGCCAGTTTCTTCATAAGGCACGGGGGAACAAACGATATCAAAATTGTGCGTTTTCATGAATGCTGAAGGGGCGGGGCCAGACGTCAAAGTTGGACATCTCGCCATGAAAAACGAAACGCTTACAGCTCTTACACGAAAAAAGTCTAATACATCAAACCTTCAGTTATTGACCCACATCCGGTCCCCCGCAAAACTGTATGGTCAAATCATGACATCACTTAAGCCACGCCCCCTGACAACAGGAAGTGTAAAGTTTTACGTTGAACGGTCCATATCGGACCCCTGTTACCTAATCAGCGTGGCATTGTGTCCAGTGACCGAAGACATGTTGGTGTAACAAGCATTCCAATACTGTTCGTTTTTGGTGGAGCATGTGGGCGTGGCGACGTGGCGAAGTAAGACATAACGCCATCACCATACGTTTGGTTCTAAAATCCACAGATTTGATCCGAGGAGTACCAAAATCAGTATGATCGATCATTGCCCACCCCTTGAACAGGTGTTTATGCTAATTAGCAAATCGCTACAGAAACGGCTCAAGAGCGCCCCCTAGAAATATTCAAAATACCCTCCGCATTGACCTTAGTTTGACGTAGAATCATGAAATTTGGTACACTTGTCCAACTCACCAAGATGCACAGAAAACCCTCTGGCACCAATGTTGTACGATAAATGGTAAGGCGGCCATTTTGGAACGATGACCAAATTTTCACCCCTTTTTGGCCGTTTACAGCCTCTGCATTTCAACGAACTCCTCCTAGGGATTTCGCTCGATTTGATTCAAACTTGGCCAGTTTCTTTATAAGGCACGGGGGAACAAATGTTATCAAAACTGTGCGTTTTCATGCATGCTGAAGGGGCGGGGCCAGACCTCAAAGTTGGACATCTCGCCATGAAAAACGAAACGCTTACAGCTCTTACACGAAAACTGTCTAATACATTAAACCTTCAGTGATTGACCCACATCCGGTCCCCTGCAAAACTGTATGGTCAAATCATGACATCACTTAAGCCACGCCCCCTGACAACAGGAAGTGTAAAGTTTTACGTTGAACGGTCCATAACGGATCCCTGTTACCTAATCAGCGTGACATTGTATCCAGTCACCGAAGACATGGTGGTGTAACAAGCTTTCCAGCACTGTTCGTTTTGGGTGGAGCAAGTGGGCGTGGTGACGTGGCGAAGTAAGACGTAACGCCGTCACCATACGTTTGGTTCTAAACTCCACAGATTTGATCTGAGGAGTACCAAAATCATTATGATCGATCATTACCCACCCCTTGAACAGGTGTTTATGTTAATTAGCAAATAGCCTCCATAGCGCCCCCTAGATTATTCAAACTGTTGTATCTCAGTGATACATCATCCGATCTGAACCAGATTTATTGTGCATCATCAGTGAGCCCTTGTGGACACATTGATATGGTGGGCTAACATTTGACTCAAGTGCGCCCCCTACATTATTTCTATAGTTATATCTCAGTGATACATCATCCGATCTGCACGAGATTTATTATGCTTTATCAGTGAACACTTCGACACACATTGATAATGTTATGTAATTTTTTACTCCATAGCGCCCCCTATATTATTACTACAGTTATATCTTAGTGATACATTATCCAATCTGCACGAGATTTATTATGATTCATCAGTGAACGCTTCTACACACATTCATAATGGTATGTAAATTTTTACTCCATAGCGCCCCCTGTATTATTACTACAGTTATATCTTAGTGATACATTATCCGATCTGCACGAGATTTATTGTGCTTTATCAGTGAACACTTCGACACACATTGATAATGGTATGTAAATTTTTACTCCATAGCGCCCCCTATATTATTACTACAGTTATATCTTAGTGATACATTATCCGATCTGCACGAGATTTAATGTGATTCATTAGTGAACACTTCTATACACATTGATAATGGTATGTAAATTTTTACTCCATAGCGCCCCCTATATTATTACTACAGTTATATCTTAGTGATACATTATCCGATCTGCACGAGATTTATTATGATTCATCAGTGAACACTTCTACACACATTCATAATGGTATGTAAATTTTTACTCCATAGCGCCCCCTATATTATTACTACAGTTATATCTTAGTGATACATTATCCGATCTGCACGAGATTTAATGTGATTCATCAGTGAACACTTCTATACACATTGATAATGTTATGTAATTTTTTACTCCATAGCGCCCCCTATATTATTACTACAGTTATATCTTAGTGATACATTATCCGATCTGCACGAGATTTATTATGATTCATCAGTGAACACTTCTACACACATTCATAATGATATGTAAATTTTTACTCCATAGCGCCCCCTGTATTATTACTACAGTTATATCTTAGTGATACATTATCCGATCTGCACGAGATTTATTGTGCTTTATCAGTGAACACTTCGACACACATTGATAATGGTATGTAAATTTTTACTCCATAGCGCCCCCTATATTATTACTACAGTTATATCTCAGTGATACATCATCCGATCTGAACCAGATTTATTGTGCATCATCAGTGAGCTCTTGTGGACACATTGATATGGTGGGCTAACATTTGACTCAAGTGCGCCCCCTACATTATTTCTATAGTTATATCTCAGTGATACATCATCCGATCTGAACCAGATTTATTGTGCATCATCAGTGAGCCCTTGTGGACACATTGATATGGTGGGCTAACATTTGACTCAAGTGCGCCCCCTACATTACTTCTATAGTTATATCTAAGTGATACATCATTCGATCTGAACCAGATTTATTGTGCGTGTGCACTCCTGGTGCGGAGTAGACACGAGAGACTTCGAAATGGCGACCGAGCGGACGAGCTGGAGCTCGCGCGGTCGCCTCAATAAGGTCCGAGCGGCGCTAAGCTGCGAGGGCCTCAACGCCGCTTGCGGCTTTAATTAGGCCCGAAGCAGCGAAGCGCTGCAAGGACCTATTGTAATTGTAGTGTTTCTTATTTTTTTATTTTTTTTCTTCCCCCCAAAGAAGTGGCCTTTTGGAGGCTTTATCATATACGAAAACTCACCAAATTTGGCGGACTCGTCAGGACTGGTGAAAAATTACGTATTTTGGGGGCGTGGCAAAAATCGCCACAGAAACGGCTCAAGAGCGCCCCCTAGAAATTTTCAAAATACCCTCCGCATTGACCTTAGTTTGACGTAGAATCTTGAAATTTGGTACACTTGTCCAACTCACCAAGATGCACAGAAAACCCTCTGGCACCAATGTTGTACAATAAATGGTAAGGCGGCCATTTTGGAACGATGACCAAATTTTCACCCCTTTTTGGCCGTTTACAGCCTCCGCATTTGAACGAACTCCTCCTATGAATTTCGCTCGATTTGGTTCAAACTTGGCCAGTTTCTTCATAAGGCACGGGGGAACAAACAATATCAAAATTGTGCGTTTTCATGAATGCTGAAGGGGCGGGGCCAGACGTCAAAGTTGGACATCTCGCCATGAAAAACGAAACGCTTACAGCTCTTACACGAAAAAAGTCTAATACATCAAACCTTCAGTTATTGACCCACATCCGGTCCCCCGCAAAACTGTATGGTCAAATCATGACATCACTTAAGCCACGCCCCCTGACAACAGGAAGTGTAAAGTTTTACGTTGAACGGTCCATATCGGACCCCTGTTACCTAATCAGCGTGGCATTGTGTCCAGTGACCGAAGACATGTTGGTGTAACAAGCATTCCAATACTGTTCGTTTTTGGTGGAGCATGTGGGCGTGGCGACGTGGCGAAGTAAGACATAACGCCATCACCATACGTTTGGTTCTAAAATCCACAGATTTGATCCGAGGAGTACCAAAATCAGTATGATCGATCATTGCCCACCCCTTGAACAGGTGTTTATGCTAATTAGCAAATCGCTACAGAAACGGCTCAAGAGCGCCCCCTAGAAATATTCAAAATACCCTCTGCATTGACCTTAGTTTGACGTAGAATCATGAAATTTGGTACACTTGTCCAACTCACCAAGATGCACAGAAAACCCTCTGGCACCAATGTTGTACGATAAATGGTAAGGCGGCCATTTTGGAACGATGACCAAATTTTCACCCCTTTTTGGCCGTTTACAGCCTCTGCATTTCAACGAACTCCTCCTAGGGATTTCGCTCGATTTGATTCAAACTTGGCCAGTTTCTTTATAAGGCACGGGGGAACAAATATTCAAAACTGTGCGTTTTCATGCATGATGAAGGGGCGGGGCCAGACCTCAAAGTTGGACATCTCGCCATGAAAAACGAAACGCTTATAGCTCTTACACGAAAACTGTCTAATACATCAAACCTTCAGTGATTGACCCACATCCGGTCCCCTGCAAAACTGTATGGTCAAATCATGACATCACTTAAGCCACGCCCCCTGACAACAGGAAGTGTAAAGTTTTACGTTGAACGGTCCATATGGGATCCCTGTTACCTAATCAGCGTGACATTGTATCCAGTCACCGAAGACATGTTGGTGTAACAAGCTTTCCAGCACTGTTCGTTTTGGGTGGAGCAAGTGGGCGTGGTGACGTGGCGAAGTAAGACGTAACGCCGTCACAATACGTTTGGTTCTAAACTCCACAGATTTGATCTGAGGAGTACCAAAATCATTATGATCGATCATTACCCCTTGAACAGGTGTTTATGCTAATTAGCAAATAGCCTCCATAGCGCCCCCTAGATTATTCAAACTGTTGTATCTCAGTGATACATCATCCGATCTGAACCAGATTTATTGTGCATCATCAGTGAGCCCTTGTGGACACATTGATATGGTGGGCTAACATTTGACTCAAGTGCGCCCCCTACATTATTTCTATAGTTATATCTCAGTGATACATCATCCGATCTGAACCAGATTTATTGTGCATCATCAGTGAGCCCTTGTGGACACATTGATATGGTGGGCTAACATTTGACTCAAGTGCGCCCCCTACATTACTTCTATAGTTATATCTCAGTGATACATCATCCGATCTGAACCAGATTTATTGTTCATCATCAGTGAGCCCTTGTGGACACATTGATATTGTGGTTTAACATTTGACTCAAGTGCGCCCCCTACATTATTTCTATGGTTATATCTCAGTGATACATCATCCGATCTGAACCAGATTTATTATGATTCATCAGTGAACACTTCTACACACATTGATAATGGTATGTAAATTTTTACTCCATAGCGCCCCCTATATTATTACTACAGTTATATCTTAGTGATACATTATCCGATCTGCACGAGATTTATTGTGATTCATCAGTGAACACTTCTATACACATTGATAATGGTATGTAAATTTTTACTCCATAGCGCCCCCTATATTATTACTACAGTTATATCTCAGTGATACATTATCCAATCTGCACGAGATTTATTGTGCTTTATCAGTGAACACTTCGACACACATTGATAATGGTATGTAAATTTTTACTCCATAGCGCCCCCTATATTATTACTACAGTTATATCTTAGTGATACATTATCCGATCTGCACGAGATTTATTGTGATTCATCAGTGAACACTTCTACACACATTGATAATGGTATGTAAATTTTTACTCCATAGCGCCCCCTGTATTATTACTACAGTTATATCTTAGTGATACATTATCCGATCTGCACAAGATTTATTGTGCTTTATCAGTGAACACTTCGACACACATTGATAATGGTATGTAAATTTTTACTCCATAGCGCCCCCTATATTATTACTACAGTTATATCTTAGTGATACATTATCCGATCTGCACGAGATTTATTGTGATTCATCAGTGAACACTTCTACACACATTGATAATGGTATGTAAATTTTTACTCCATAGCGCCCCCTATATTATTACTACAGTTATATCTCAGTGATACATTATCCGATCTGCACGAGATTTATTGTGCTTTATCAGTGAACACTTCGACACACATTGATAATGGTATGTAAATTTTTACTCCATAGCGCCCCCTATATTATTACTACAGTTATATCTCAGTGATACATTATCCGATCTGCACGAGATTTATTGTGCTTTATCAGTGAACACTTCGACACACATTGATAATGGTATGTAAATTTTTACTCCATAGCGCCCCCTATATTATTACTACAGTTATATCTCAGTGATACATCATCCGATCTGAACCAAATTTATTGTGATTCATCAGTGAGCCCTTGTGGACACATTGATATTGTGGTTTAACATATAACTCCATAGCGCCCCCTAGATTATTCAAACTGTTATATCTCAGTGAGACATCATCCGATCTGAACCAGATTTATTGTGCGTGTGCACCCCTGGTGCGGAGTAGACACGAGAGACTTCGAAATGGCGACCGAGCGGACGAGCTGGAGCTCGCGCGGTCGCCTCAATAAGGTCCGAGCGGCGCTAAGCTGCGAGGGCCTCAATGCTGCTTGCAGCTTTAATTATTATTATTTTTTTTTTTTTCTTCCCCCCAAAGAAGTGGCCTTTTGGAGGCTTTATCATATACGAAAACTCACCAAATTTGGCGGACTCGTCAGGACTGGTGAAAAATTACGTATTTTGGGGGCGTGGCAAAAATCGCCACAGAAACGGCTCAAGAGCGCCCCCTAGAAATTTTCAAAATACCCTCCGCATTGACCTTAGTTTGACGTAGAATCATGAAATTTGGTACACTTGTCCAACTCACCAAGATGCACAGAAAACCCTCTTGCCAATG